>RJWM01018515.1:0-40882 GCA_004363535.1 Dasyprocta punctata
TACAGGTAAAGCCAACTGGAACCTAAAATGTGAGGTAAGAAAACCTGCTTTATTTGCGGTTGTGTTACCAGAGTTTTACCAGATGTCATACCAGTTTTTTAAAAAATAAATTTCTTATCTTAGAATAGTATTAGATTTACAGAATAACGGGGAAGGGCAGTTCAGAGAGTTCCCATGTCTTTAGCAATTCCTCTTATTGGTAGTTTCTTAGGTATAATATAGTTGTGAGACCCATGAGCAGAAATTGATGCATTGTTAACAACTGAAATCTATAATTCATTCTGGTTTCTCGGTTCTCACCTTCTGTCCTCTTTCTGTTTCAGGCTGTCAAGTGGATATACATTACATTTAGTCTTATTTTTTTGATTCCTCTTGGCTCTCATAGTTTCTGTCATTTATTTGTTTTTATGACCTAGGCATTTTATAACAATACTGGCCAGACACTGTACACAATATTTGTAATCATTTTTTCATGGTTAAACTACTATTTGGAGTTTTGTGAAGAAGACCAGAGTTGCAAACTTCCATGCCCATATTGCATCATATCAAGGGTGCAGATTATCAGTAAGACTGACATTAACCTTCTGTCAGGATGAAATTGTATTGATCATGTTTCTCCATTTTATAGTTACTCTTTTCTTTCAACTTTTCAAACTATGTTGCTTGAAAGAAAGTCAGTGGAGAGATAAGGATTTCTTTTCTTGCTCCTTGAGGGTAAATTGTCTACATAAATTATTTGGAATTCTTCTACAATTGGATTTGTTTATTCTCTCCTAACTGTATTTATTTATTTACTTATTTATTATTTATTCAAATATTCATATCAGTACAGATTGACAGAATTTTTGTATTTGGGTTATTATTAAATGATACATTATTTATTCTCTTGCTTAAATTATCCTGGATTTGGCTATTGGTGCTCTCTGTTGGTTCTTGTTTCCCTTTTATGTACCTTTGTTATTGTGGGTGCTTTTATTTTTTTGAGAAATGATAAACTGACTAATAGTCATGATCAGTCCTGATTACACATTACTTTCTAATACAAAAAGGTACTACAGACCTATCTTAGCCAAGCCTCAGAATCATCATTTCTTTACAAAGCATGTGTTCCTTTTGTTGCAAAGTGATATTAGAAAGTAAGATCTGGCTATTGATTGTGGTCATAGTTTCTGTAGTATCAATGCTGTCATACCCAGGTTTTTCATACTCATTCTTCCTCTAAATTCCTAGAATCTCATGGAGCTCAGACTACTCATTATCTCACTCTGTAGTATCTCATTAACAGACAATCAGAGGTCTGCTGGATGGAACCATCTTTCTTTAGTTGCCGCCAATAGCACTTACTGTTTGTACTGTTCCTTCACTTATCTTGCAATCAGCTTTCTTAGCTAATTAGTTATTTTGAATCTTGCACAGAATCTTAGAGCTGATTTTAAATAAATGTTTGTTATACTGAATTGAATCTGATAATCTAGTTCCCATTAAGTTGTCAAAAGTCAATAATGGATTAAGGTGTCAAGACTCATACAAGGTAATTAAAATTTTAATAGAAAATTTCTGACAACCCCGCTGTCCTCCAAGAAAATGACAGAAAAGATGGAAGAGTCCTGATTGGAAGGTTGTATGCCAGCAGTTAAATTTCAATTTAGTGGTTCTTCTTTGGTGATTTGAAATATTAAAAAAGGAAGGAAAATATCATAAAATATAATTAGGATTCATGTTGCTTTCTAAAGCTTTTGTGCTGTGTGTGTGAGTGTGTGTGTGTGTGTGTGTGTATTGAGTAGAGATGTATATCACACCATGTTTCACAAGGTATAGGAAATTATTTTTTTCACAATTTTATGTGAGGATTGAGAGGACATAAGGAACTTTAATAATTTCTATGCCAAATTCTTATTTGGTAAAACAAATAATTTTGTTTGTTTTATTCTTCCATTCCACTGGAAATAATTCACTATTATTAAAACCTCAGTGACATTCCATGTTGGTTAGGTTGGTAACTCCTACCAACCTGGAAAGATATGATTCATGCATGAGAGAAAACACATTATTTATCTTCCTTTTGGGCTTATTTTCTGAATTAAAGGATACTCCCATTGATGTGAACAGCCACTTAAACAACAAAACAATTAAGCTTGCAGGCTCTATTTTATTTAAAAGATGAGCTCTGCCATTTTTTGCTGGTAGTGTTAGCCTGGAAATATCTTCTGACTGTTATTTTGTTTTGTAAAATGGAACTGATGGCAGTATCTTCCTTGTAGAGTTGTGGTGATAGTTAAGAATATTTACTATCATATGCATTCAATAAATATTGTCAGCAAGTAAGTCTGTGCTTTGCAAACTGTAGATCACAACTACTGAATCTCCAAATCAATTTAACAGCAACATGAAAATAATTAAACAGACTAACAACCTGACAAAGTAGATATAATTAATTAGGTTAACTTTGCTATTCGACACTTTTGCTGTGTGTGTGTGTGTGTGTGTGCACGTGCACTATGAATTTAGATGACAAACATTTGTTTTTGAGGGTTATGATCAGAAACACTTGAAATATCACATAGCTATTTCCATTCCAATAACTAAATTCTCTACTCTTTGATCCTATATTTGTACCTCTTACAGGCAACCATTCTTCCACACCCTGCTTGAGTTAAATCTTTTATCATATAGGGTATTTAAAACTTCTATCTAAAAGAGTTATCATTTATATATATTCATGTAGGGCTTTAATTAATAGCTATATCCATTTTCAAACTGTAGACTCATTGACTGTAGTGACACGTCCTTTTTTTTTACTTCTGTATTTTCTGTATCTATCTTGGTGCCTGGCACACAACATATGGTCAGTAAACAGAAAGAAAGGAAAAAGGCCAAAAAAGTAAGGAGGGAGGGAAGGAAAGATGAAAGGAAGGAAGAAAAGAAGGAATGAAGGAAGAAAGGGTTGGTCCTTTATTTCTTCTCTTACCATCACATGTTTAATCAGCTATTAAATTTTATATATTTTTTCAGCTTGTAATTTCTCAGGGTCATCTACTTCACTGCATTGTTTGTTGAACTTCATTACACTTGTTTGAAATTCAGCAATATTATTCTAACTGATCTCTTATCAGTTCCCCACTGTTTTTCTTTCCACTCCAACCCAATTAATTTTCTCCTTAAGTGATTTTTTACTAAAATAGAAATCCGATCTGGTCACTTCTCAGCTTAGTATCTTTCAATGGCATCTAATTGTCCTGTGAAAGAAGCTCAAACCTCTTGTTCTGAAAGGGTAGAGACATTTGCAGTAATAAATGCTGCTGTGCAAAATTATAGCAAAATTTTCTTTTTTATCAATTTGATTTTTTATCCCAAGCTTTTTCTGATTCAGAATCAACTAACTCACTTTAACATAAACTCTATTCAGCCCAGTGATTTCTTAGTCAATTTGGGTTTACATTTCTGTCACATAAAGAATGATAACACTTTTAATTTTTATTCATTCATTCATTTCTTTTTTATATTTGCATTCAGTTTCCCAGGAGTTGAGTCTGATATTTGGGAGAATAAGCAAGAATAAGAATGATGACTTATACAATTTACAACACTGCAGTTTACAGAGAGTTTCTAATCTAGGTCTCTACCTATTGCAGATCCACACCGGCCTTCTAATTATGGATGTGACATTTGATTCTCAGCTGGAGGTGACCAAATCCAATTGAGATGATGTAAGCAGTCCAAATTGCTAATTACTTTCCACTAACACAGTCAATGGAGATGATAAACTTGTACTCTTCCAGTCTCTGGAGGCAATCATCTACTTCTCTCCCTCCTGAATAATGAGCTGTGTGTTTCCACACTAGCATTCTGTTATGGATTAAAAACTGGTGGTCAACTTAACACCCACTGAATTAAATCAGCATGGTGCTGAGTTTAGATAACATACCTGAAGAAAGTTGCCAGCATAAAAGGAGACGTGGAGAGGAAGAGAAAGGTGTTGCGGGTTCTCCTAAGTGTTGCCATTTGGAGCCATTGGTTCTCCTGGAGGAGCTTGTCATGGCTAGCTTCCCAATATGGATCTGGCCATTTTCCTCGGAGGAGCTTGGGACCTTGTCACTGAGAGTGGCTGCGTTTTGCTTCTGGGGAGCCTTGGTCTTTACTTTGTGTGTTGTTTCTTGGCTTCAGTGTAGACCCCTCAGTCTACCAGCACAGATCCTTCACCACACTCGCATAGGCTTTCTAGCTTCCACTGTGGACCTTGGGCCTTCCCAGTGCAGATCCATAAAATAGACTTGCATGAGTCTTTGTCTTGGGCTCTAGACCTCCAGTTGGACTTGTGGTGGGCATTGTCGTGGGCTCTAGGTCTTCAGCAGCACATTGCTGTGGGATCCAGGCCCTCAGCTGCATTTTCTAGGTTTTTAGTGTTGTGGACAGATTTCTTGCACTTTCTTGTATTTACCGCTGGGTGACCATCATAAAATAGTATTATAAATTTTGTGTTCTGTATGTAATTCTTGTCCTTGCAACCCCTAACTACAACACATTCTAACACAGCTCTCTGATAATTTTATTCTGCATGATTTCTTTCTTGCTCTTCCTCCCCCCACTTACCCTTAAATATGATGTCCCTTTCAAAACATAAGGGAATGGTTATATGTCATAGCTTTTAGGAATTGGAATCCACTCTTTCTAGAAATTTTTATCAGGCTTTTGACGGTCAAGACCATACACAACCTTGATCTTGTTTCAGATTTCCTAAAAATTCAAGACCATACACAATTCTGTTCTTGTTTTAAATTTCCTAAAAAATTCAAGATCACAAGGAGTAATCTATTTTATGAGCCTCTTGTATTTCTCAGCATCTGCAAAATCCTCTAGAACATTTCTAACTATAGTTTTCTTCAAAGCTTACAGCCATTGGATTCTCCAGAGTGAAAGGAAAAATTGAAATATGTTCAGTTACATCCTTTATATTATCTTTGGATGGAGATTTTGAAATTTATAAATCACATATTTATTTTCATTCATTTTATTTTTCTAATATGAAATCTTCCCTCTGGCATTAATAGTAATTCAGAGACTTCCACTGAAAATTTGGTAGTTGGAATTGGTGCAATATAGTTTATTTTTCTAGGTACTATTCACAGCAATTTATTATTTCATTTAATATTCATGAAAAACTTCTGAAAGAGATAAAATTGTTTTTTTAAAATTTTACTAGTGAACAAATATGAAAAATAAAGAATTTGAGTTGCACAGTACATAATGTAACCAGAATTCTAATCCAGGGTTTTTTCTTTCTTTTTCTTCTCTTTCTTTCTATCTTTCTGTTTCTCTCCTTTTCTCACTGCTTTTCTCTTTTCTTCTTTTTTCATTTTTCTCTCTTTCTTTCATGAAGCATTCTTCTTTTAATTTCAGATATTTTTATATTTCTGTGTCCCTGTTCCCCTTCTAGCACAGTATGTTGTACATATTTCAAGATTACATCAGGGGAAATAAATACAGAGAGTAAAATGGTTGCTAGAGTGAAGCACATCATTACCTATCATTTTACACAGATACACTTTGTCACAAAAGCAATTAAAATCTGCTTATTTAAAATTTCTCAATATAATTTGAATCCCTAACATAATTTATTACTTACAGTCCTCCTATCATACATTGCATATGTATCATTTTTGTCATACATATGTATACTATGACCTATACCTCTCCACTTTCTTACTTTCCTGTTCTGCCCTTGCAATACACTGTTTCATTCTCTCCCATGCAAATTTATCTGATCTTTCTTTTGTTCTTTGTTTCTTTCTTTGTTTCCTTCTTTCTTTTCTTGGATATATAAGTGAGATAATGTGTTCTTTTTATATTTGTATCTGACATATTTCACTGAGTCTAACATCTTCCAAGTCTGCTTATGTGTGGCAAGTTGCAGGATGCATTCGTTTTTTAAGGTTTTAATATCTATAGCTGTATCACACAGATAAATATAATCATATATGTTACAGAAAAATCATTTAATCATGCACAAAATATGTTACATACTGTACATTTTAATGTTTACCAACACATATCATTTTAAAAACATTAAATACCTGATATTATGGATATGTGATTCACTGCGTATCAACAGATACCAAAGTTGTCTTCATGTCTTGATCAGTGTGAAGAGTGTTGCAGTGAGTATTTGGGTAAAGATATCTTTATGAAGGGAGATTTTTTTTTCCTCGGATTTGTACCAAAACAAGACAGATTGGCTGGTCAGCTAGTAGTTCAAATTTTAATTGCTTTGGGAACATCAATGCTGTCTTCCATAATGGCTGCCCCAATCTACAGGCTTACCACTCTTTATCTCATCTTTTTGAAAATAACCATCTGGGAAAACAACTCATAATAGTTTTAATTTGTATTTCTCTAAAGATTAGTGTCTTAAAGCAATGTAGGGGAGGGTAACAAGTAACACCATTAGTAAAGTCTAGGGGTGCACACAAGAGCAAGACCCCAGCATCATTCTGTTTTTTTTTTTTTTTTTTTTTTTTTACCAGGAATTCAACTCAGGACTTTGAGCCTTCGAGGCAGGCGCGCCATATCCCTGACCCCTTCCTAATGATTAGTGACACTGGGCACTTTTTTTAAATATCTTTAAGCTATTTTTAGACCTTCTTTACTGAAATTCTGTTTAGATGCTTAATTATCTTTAAATCATATCCCAGAAATTCAAAAAATTTAATCCCTTACTGTCCTTTATTATGTAGGGCAATATCTTCATGATTAACATCATCTCTATATTTATACCCCAGTTTCAAATCTCCAGGAAGAATATTCTTTCTATGTTTTGTTTTTCTTTGTACAAATTGACTATTTGTTACAATATCTCCTTTGAAAAAATAAACAGAATTTCTTCTTTATCACCTGTCACCTTCTTTCTGGTCTGAATGTGCACACTCCTTTTATGTGAATTACCTGCTGACATTGTAAGTGTGGATGTATTGTAATTGCTCCTTTAACTACTTGCATTTCTACCAAATCATGAACTTAGTCAAAGAAAGAACTATGTCTCCTTGATGTCTGTACTACAATGCCAAATATAGTGCTTTACACATAAAAATGTGTTTAGACAGATATGCTGAATGAATCAGTGGTAAATCTAAAACGTTTGAAAACTGAAGATACACTGCAGTGCTTATCTAGAAATAACAGAAACTGTAAAAATGGGACACATGATATGTTTAAATATGCCTTTTAATAATAATAGAAAATACAGTTTTCTAAGCATATGAGTCACTGGGTTAAAAGACAAATTCTCCAAGCTGGCATGGTGGCACATGCCTTTAATCTCAGCACTTGGGTCTTTGTGAGTTTGAGACCAGCCTGGGCTACACAGTGAGATCCTGTCTCAATAAATAGGACCAGGGATTTAGCTCAGTGGGCTAAGTGCTTGCCTGGCAGATGCAAGGTTACGATGTTGGATCCCCATACCTCCTCCCCCAAAAAGAGACAAATTCTCTTGAGGCCAGTGAGTCTCTCTCTCTCTCTCTCTCTCTCTCTCTCTCTCTCTCTCTCTCTCTCTCTCCTCTCTTTTGTACTATGAATTGGACTCACGATCTCATACTTACCAGCCAGGCACTGTACCACTGAGCTATGTCCCCAGCCCAGTCTCATTCTCTTTAGATATACATCTTGATCTCTCTGCTCTGAGTAGAGCATCTAAAATAGTAACTATTCCCAAAGGTGTCTAACATTCAAGGATTTTTGAAGTTACTAAAACATTAATGGAAGTATATTTTTTTCTCATAGCTTACAAGGGTTTTTTAAAGTTTTTGGAATTAATCTTTAGAATCACAACAGTGGAAAAAATACCGTAGGCTATTTTTAAGAACACTTGTGTGTCTGAATTTAAGCAATAGCTATGGAAATAATTTTATGGGCAGCAGCCAGTGAGACCTAAAACACTGAAGCTTCCTTAACCCTGGACAACAATCAGTTACGACATACCCAAGAAAAAGAATTATGTAGTCCAACACACTTGAAATGTTGCTGAATTTCCCAACCACTCTACCCACCAGAAATGTCAGTGCTGTGTGGATAACTGTGGAAATGTGAATTATGCCTATCAGGGACAACATTCGAGTTCTCTGGCCAATTGATTAATTCTTAATGCTACCCACAACAAAACAAATGCTCAAGGTTTAAAAAAATGCCAGAACCTGCTAGCTGCCTATTCAGAGAAAGTGAATTTGTCCTGTTTTCTATAGTTCCTAGAACCATTACCTATTAAAGGACAGTAGTTCATTTACTAAGGCAAAATAAACTAGAAATCCAAATAAAATGTTTGCAGAATATCACAAATACAAACTCCTGAACTAATTACTTGAAAATAGCTGCTTGGAATTTGACCAAGAACTGATTTGTTAACAGGCAGCACCATCACTTTTGACTAAAGAAGGAAAAAAAATGTCAAAAAGAATGGAAATTTTCTGGGATTGAATAAAGAAATCACACTTTCAGTGCAAAACCATATAATTTGCAGAATATTTTAGGTATAATTATCAAATGTAGATATGCTATTCAGTTTGGTAATTGCATTTTTGAATTCAGAAAGACTGAAGGAATTTAAGAGGCACAATAATGGGGAATGGTTTCCAAGGCTAATAGGTAATGACTGGGCAATTTAAGAAAGACGCATGCTACTGAATTCTTTAGACACATATGCCATGAAACAAATATGAATAAAAATCATATATTTGAGGCTACTGTCCTCTTTCACTTTCACCTTACCATTCCCCATCTTACCTTTTTCATTAACTCTTAGACTCCTTTGATTTTCAGACAAAATAGTCAATTCCTGAATGATCAGTAGTACTACCCATGCCAGTGCTTTTGACAAACTTTCACTTTTTTAAGTCAAAGTTTTACATAGTGTTGACTTTGGTGTTTTCATCTTTGTTTGGAGGTGAGGTAGCTTTAAGACAGCTTCTGTAAACAAGTCTAGCTAAAACAGTTTCTTTACCACTGTACAACATACTTGATTTTTCAGAGGCACAGAGTGTCACACTGTCCTCAAACTGAAGGAGAAGGAATGTGGTCCTCTTTCCACTGTATCTCCAAAAGACTGACACAATTAAAGTCTCAGTGGAGGCAGCTGATTGTTATTCATCGACTGATAACTAATATTCCTACCAATCCCCCTGCAAAATTTTGCCTAGTGCCTCATATTATGACACTTCTTCCCATGATACTTCTTTGTTTGTTTCTTTGTTTTTGGTCCCAGAGACTCTTCAATTCTAACCAATGAATCTTTAAACCAGTTAAGGGTCATTATTGTATATGATTCTTTTTTGCAGTGATGCTAGTCGGTTTTCAAATGTTTAATAAGCCTGTTTTCAAGATGTAGTGAATAGCAAGGAGTAATGAGAATTGCTATGTGTTATAATCTGGGTATTAATGACCATCTGGGAAAGCTGATAGCCCAAGGAAATATCCTATGGTGACTTTTTGATTTCTATTATAGCTCATTTGTTTTATTTTAATTAGGTAAGAAAGGAAAAGAAATCTCTTCCCCTACTGAGACTGTCTGAAGGAATAATGATGCCCTAGGCAACAGGTATGGCTTTTTAAATAAATTGGTAACAAAAATAGGATTCAGTTTCTTAGAACTGATTAACACCTGGGGAAGGAAGATTTTGAAAGTAACATTCAAATCTTCCTTTGTCGAGTCTACACACACACCTGCGTGCGCGCGAACACACACACACGTACAGATACACACACATCGAGTAGCCTGTGTTGTTTATAAAACACTTCTAAAAGTGTTTTTGAATGTATTTTAAGTTATTATGTAGAGTCATCCACAGAATATGAGATGCTTACAGAATAAAATAAAGTACTTTTTGACATAGTGTTTTATGAGTGCTTTTTGATTATCATAGCAAAAATGCATCCTGTCTGACAATAATCAAAGATTTCTTTTACAGTGATAAGTAGATTACATCCATCTAATAGTGAATGATTCTAAAAGTGTGTAGATTTTCAGTGCTGATATGTGCTTGGCTAATTTAAAATAAATAAATACTGAAAATTTCTGCATCTCAAAATTTCTTATTTATTCACTTATAATCAGAGATGGAACATTTCAAAGCACAAAATACAAAGTAATGTTCTTCACTCCATAAAACATCAGGTGGAAATTAGAAATAAACAAATTGTTTAGTATTAGGAGTAGACAAATATTGTCCCGTAGTTATTAGAGTAAAGAGAGATCATGAAAAAATAAAACAAGATGAAGAATATTGGTAAGAAGTCACTGAGCAGATTTCTTTGTATAATAAATATGGAAAAACTAAGGCGATAATGAAAACAAGACACTAAATATGAAAGACAGGTGACAGAATATCATTCCACAAATATATAGTTGATAAGAGCAAAAATTAAAATATTCTTTCACTGGAACCCTCCTGATTTTGTTTTTAAGAGATTGTAAAAATGTGTATTCAAGTTTTTTATAGAGATTTCCAAATAAGTATTTTGTAAGTATTACTACATGAATCTTTTCTTCCTGTGTAGAAAGTAATTACTTCTGTTTTACATTTGAAGAAACGTGTTTAGGGTCTATTTTGATGTAGAGCTCTGCTGTTGTTCAATGAACAAGAATTTGAGAATAAAGTTGAGTTCACCTTGCTCCATTTGCCAAAACATAGACAAGACGTAATTTGGCCAGCAAATTATAGAAGACGATCCATATACTTTTGTGTAGTTTTATGCATATGAAATTATAGATAAGCAAAGTGAGCAGTATATCTCTCATGCTGCCCTTATTTCTGAATTATATACTGTAATGTGAAAACATATTGAGCCTTATAAATGTAGGACATACCACATATTTAAAAAAATGTAGAAAACACTTTTATAAAACAATTGGTCTATTGGAAAGTCAGTGACTAGTATTTAAAGCTATGTAGAAATGAAACAGTTAGTAGTTTCTAAGTAATAATACATCTTTCAGAAATTTCAGAAATTTCATTAATGTTTTCATTGACCAAAACAATTGAAAACATCCCATTTAAATTATATTTTGTGTCTGTGGCACAGTCTTATGGCTATTACCAAGAGTGATAAAATGTATTCATGTCTAATGAATGTTATTTTTGAGAACGATCAAAATTCAATTCATGCCAAGTCTGGAATGTGGCCTGGGAAAACTTTAGTCTATAAATATAGAGAAGAGCTGGTACCTGACACAAGGAGAGTGAAAAATTGAGATATTCTCCTGGCAAGAAAAAATACATACAAAGTTACTTACTGTCACATCGCCTATATTTCAAAATCTTGAAAACAGTCTAACGATCCACACATCAGAGAGTTGCTCAATAAACATTTTGTACAATGTAAATGTAGTTGTAAAGTGAACGAAGAAGGAGTCTATGGACTGACATGCTTTAAATGTTGAGTGGAAAAAAATGAAAAGAATGAAAAAAAATTCTACAGTATCTCCCTTATTTTGTAAGATAATAAAGAATGCAAAAAGTATCTGCTTTTATATGAAAATAAACCAGGAAAATTAGACAAGATAAATAGGAATGAACAACTCCTGTTTACCCACCAGTGCAGGTAAGGGAATGATAACAAAATTGAAGATAAAAAAGAAAAGAAACTTCTCTGAATATACCATTCCAATGTGATGTTTAGAAACATGTTAATATTACATTTTCTCAAAATACAAATTTAAATCAAAAGACAATATAGAGGGATAAAAAGCACCTCAAACAGTCAAATGAAAAGTTTCTGTATTCCAAATGAATTGCAGAAACTATTTGAAAGGGTAAAAGAAAAAAAGAATGAATCTAACTAACTTTAGACAGCAGTGTTTTGACTTTTTAAGTGAATTCGAACCTGAACACAACCATTCACTGTTGTTAATAAACTTGTTTTTCTCATAGGTATAAACCATCAACTCTGATACTATGTGCATTCTAGAACTAACCAAACATGTGTGTATAACGTGGATAATTTGAGCTAAAACTTTAGTGTTACTCAACAGGTGTTATCTGTCTTATCTGCTATTCAGGTTTTTTCTATACAAAACAGAGAAATGAGCAGAATACACAGGAATAATAAGAAAACCAGCAGAATACACAGGAATAATAAGAAAACCAGTGATTTACTAAGGTGAAAACAAACTCTGCAGAGTGGCCCTGGGCGGATGAGGATGCTGAGCGGCAAGCATGACTCAGAGCAATTCCTCCTTTTTGGTTTTGAGATATTTCTTGTGATCTTTTATGGATCTTGGGACTTGGGTGGTATCTAACAGGCATTTTCCAATAATTACAAATCTCCATATTCACATTGTGAAAGGGATGTCTTTAAATTATATGAATTAGCAAGTGGATATAGCTTGTGAGGTGCCCAAAACTGCAATGCTGATGATACTCAAATGGCCAGGAGTTACTTTCAGTTACACTAAAGTAGAGTGCTTGTCCCTTGGGCTTCTGTGAGATTTCAAGACTAGCACGGAGCCTATCTCTCAAGTTAATGCTACACATCCAAGATGTATCATTAGGGAGAATGCTCTTGTTGCTTTCAAAAGCTAGAAGACATATTATCTATGTTCCTAAGGTTAGAATATTTTCCATACTGTCAATCTCCTGCCTTATTGCTTTAAAATGAAATAGATAAATATAATTAAAAAGATAGACATGCCTAAATGTATGTGTTTCTGTACATGTATCATGTAGCTCTTATCATTAAGAAGACATAGAAACAATGAAACATGAATATCAAACAGTATGTCTGGCACCCAGAAGTTATTTTGAAAATACCACTTTCAAAAAAAGGAAATAATGTTCTTTGGAGAAAAGTCATTTTCTATCAAAAGAGTAAGGCAAATGCAATGTAAGACTGGAATCTTTTGTAGTCTCAGAAAGTGAGAAAATCTAAAAATTAATGGAAAAATAAAAATAAATTATGTTAGTCATTTTCCCACCATTGTAATAAAACTTACAACACCCACAATTGAAACAAGTTAGTTTGGCTCATGGTTTCCGAGGGTTCAGTCAGGGGTTGGCTGCTTCCAAGGCAGAAATGGCATCATGGAAGGTCATGTTAGGGAAAAACTGCTGAACCTATGGAAGTCAGGGAGTAAAGAGAAGGAAGGGACAAGAATACACCTTCCAGGTCATGCCACCAAAGGCCTGCTTCTTCCCACTAGACCCCACATTCCAAATGCATGTTGAACTATGACCTCATCATTGGAATCAATCAACTGATAAGTATGGTGTCTCCACAATCACCTTTCAAAGCTCTACTTCTGTACACATGCAACCGTGGGAGAATATGTTAAACATTAACCATAGCATTCTGCCCCAGAACTCCAAAAGGCTCAGGTTCATCTCATTGTGCAAAATGCATTTACTCTATCTCTATTTGTTGCCCAAGACTTGGAAGTTGCAGCATTTCTCACATAGCCCAGTGTCTTCTCTGGGTATCAAGGCAAACCTAGCTATAAGCCACAAATCAAGACAAGAAACAAAGAAAAGAGAGGGAGAGAGAGAGAGAGAGAGAGAGAGAGAGAGAGAGAGAGAGAGAGAGAAAGAGAGAGAAAGAGGAAAAAGAAAGAAAGAAAGAAAGAAAGAAAGAAAGAAAGAGAAAGAAAGAAAGAAAGAAAGAAAGAGAAAGAAAGAAAGAAAGAAAGAAAGAAAGAAAGAAAGAAAGAAAGAAAGAAAGAAAAAGAAAGAAGAAAGAACATAAAAAAAATTAAATCTGTGCCTCGGTTTTCAGTACCTGAAAGAGGTTGTGTTTTCTTGTGAACTCCAAACTGCTTTGGCAGCCATGTCTTTTTGACCTTGATGTTTGAAATCTCCATGGTCTTTCTTATGCTTCTTTGAGTGACTTCACATTACTGGTGCATCCAAGTTCCTGGGTTCTCCACTGCACCTGTGATTTCATTTTTACAGCCTTACACTTTTCAGTCTTAGAGATTCCCAGCAAGGACTATAATCCTGTATTTTTGTCTTACCTCTTAAGTTTTCTTCTGAAATTTTGTTAGAAGCCCTTGTTATTCATAATTCTTGCATAAAATCCAGCACCACATGAATGATACCAAGATCTGCTACCCGTTAAGGTAGTAGCCAGGATCTCCTGGATCTTGTTTGCAGAAGCAGCTGAGTACCTTCATAGCTAAAGCTTGGAAAACATTTCCATAGTTGGCTCTGAATAAGTAGGGTGCCCTGAAGACCATTTCTCATCATAAAATCTTTCAAATGAGTTTACCCTTCTATATCCTTAATTCTGTGATGGGTATTGTGTCATCTGGACAATTCCTGAAATGCCCTCAAACTATTTTTCCTACTGCTCCAGTGCAAATTACTTGACTTCTTTTCAATAGTGCTAATCTTTCCAGCAACCATACTCTCCTTAGCCCCAAATATACCCAATTCATTTCCTTCAGAGTTGTAAAATATTCACATCATTTGGCTCTGCTTTTTGCTCATGATTCTCATTTAAATATATCTAAAAGCAAAGAGAAGCACACATTTCATAGCCTGAATATAAGGCTGCCTTGAAATTTTCTCTTCAAGATTAATTATTTTGCTGTCTTTAAATTATTCCTCCCACAAATTATTAAGACATGAGCAAACCATATATGATTTCTTTACCAGAATGTGATATGGAAGGCCTCTAACCAAATTTCCATATCACCCATATCCCATCTGAAATTTCATGAGTCTGAACTTTACTATCCATATTCTTATCAGCATTCTAACCTTCTGATATCGCTCATCAACCTTTGCCTAGAATGTTGTACGATTTCTCTAGTCTGACAATTCAAACTTGTCACTCCTCTGTCCCCTGCAGACCAGTTCCAGAGGTTTCTAAACCACTAACTCAGGATCAGTTCCAGCAACATCTTTACTTCTCTCGTACCAACTTTCTGTATTGGTCACTTAGCCATTGCTGGGACAAAAAACCCAATACCCACAACTTAGTGGAGGAGAGGTTTTCTTGGACTTACGACATCAGGGTGTTCTATCCTGGACAAAAGGCATGCCAGAGGGATGCTGCTCAACCCACGACAGCCATGAAGCAGTGAGAGGAGTGAGGAGCCATGGAGAAGAATACATCCTTTTAGGTCATGATCTCAGTGACCCATTTCTTCTAACCAAGATCCATTTCCCAAAAGCACATTCAATTGTGGATTCCTCAACCAAAATGAGTATAAAATTCCAACACCTTGCAGAAGTGCCTCTTCTGAACACATGGGACTTTGGGTACATTTTAGATAAAACCCTTAACCAAAATACAGATTCATAAGAGGAGGCTCCCAATGCCCAATTCCAGAGAGATTTGTGTAAGAAAATAGATGATCAGATTATTGTAATCTAACATATATTCTAGTTGATTGACTTATTTTAATCTATAATGGAAAAATTATTCATGAGTCTAAACAAGCAATAATGTGGGTAATGATATAGAAAAATAAATATTAGAAATATAATAACTTTCTCATGGAAAAGAATTATTATAGAGTAAATGAAGCAAGATATAACAACAGATCCAGCCCTGAAAAACAGTGGTAATACTGGGTTAGTTAACAAAATCAAGTCTGAAATTTGTTACTAGTGTTGTGTCAGTGGTGGATTCTGGCCTTAATAATTATCTAAGACTGTGTGACATTTCATCTTAATGAAATTTACAAGGAAATTCTTGGACTTTTTTATAAATTTTCTAGCCTGGAAATATTTCAAAATGAAAAATCCAAAAATAAGTATTAAACCTGCAATTAGGCAACTAGCCCTAAGACATGAAAAAAGACCCAAGATTGTGTACATTCTAAAGGAGAGTAAATACTTAGACAGCACAGCCTCAAATAGCCAACTTGCATTTTGATCATCTTCAAAGAGGTAATCTTGAACATACCATGTTTGATGATGAGGAAAACTTGCAAAATGTAATCACTGCAACTTTCTATTTTAAAAAACCATTTTTCCATGTCAGAATTACATGAAACTTTCTACCATATTTGTTTCTGTCTCATAGATGTTTATAAAACTTGACATCACTTTAAATCAAAGGATAATGATATATTAGTGCCAAAATGATCTATAATAAATGCAATAATATGCACTGATAAATAGTATCTGGGATTTTTACTCATTACATGGAAAGTTTTTAATATTTAGAATGCATATTCCTGTCCATTCATTGATAATTACTAGACAAGGCAGACTACAAGATTTTGGAACATAAAGTGGAAATAAGCCTGAAATTTGAAAGCCAGCATTCCAGATCTAAGCACTTGTATTTTAAGCTATAGAAGAAGTGAAAAAATTCAACAAGGATATGAGAATTCTGAAGATAAACATAGCAGACCAAAAATAAGCAAGATAAAATTAAACAAATTAATATAAAGAAGCCAGGAAAGCAATTAGTGTTCGCAACTGGAGATCAGCAATATGAGGAAAAGGAAGTGTGTAAATGGTCCATTTAGGCCATAATCATTTGCAGTACAGGAGAAAAATGTTGCAGTTCCTCTTTCATGTGGTATAATATTTTAAATTTCTATTTTTAAGAATGTTCCATTGGGCCAGGGATATAGCTCTGTGGCAGAGCACCTGCCTGACAAGCCATGAGGTCATGAGTTCGATTCCTGGTACCAAAAACAAAACAAAACAAAATAAAAAACCAAACAAAAAACCCCAATATTGTCCCATGATGAATACTATATAAGAAATTTATATGTAATTTTTAACTGAATTGAGATATGCAGGGGCATGGAAGGAGGGGAAAGGAAGGAATAAAAAAATTAAAATGTATTATATACCTGCAAAAAACTCCCACAAGGAATGTAATCATTATACACTGCAAAACTGTACTAATAAAAATAGACACAATAAACAGAAATAAGTCTAAAAAATGCATGGATTTTACTGAAATTTTTTTTCTGGTACAAATGTCATTTAAAAAGAAATGCCAGTAATTTTAAGAGAGCTATATTTCTTATTCTACTTCTATTTGGCAAAATATATTAGTGTTTGGATTCAACACTTGCAGATTATATTTGAATTATAAAAAAAGGGAAAACTATTTGCCATCATCTATTTAGAAGTTTTCCAAATCAGATATAAGGACCTTTTTGCATCAGAGCAATTTCTTAGGTAAATTTGTCTGCGTTAGTTGGCTTGTGAGATGTCTTCCTTTGATAAACCATATAAAAATATGTACAGTAGTTAAGAATTACAACAATAAACAACAACATGCTGAAGTGACCTATCACCTTTGTTTCTGGCCGAGCATCATGTTTCCTGCTGGTTGAGACCAGGACAGAGCCCACAGGTGACAATTTCACAAGAAAGTAGGTCACAGAGTGAGTGGAAAACTTAGTTCCTTAATAAGACAGGGTCAGAAAAACCAGGTTGACTAAAGAAAATACCTCTATGGTTGCAGAATACATAAGAAATATAGCCACATAACCTCTACTGAGATTAAATTGCATTCAAAAGTGGCAATCTGGATAGCTGCATGTGAAGAATGGCTTATTCCAAAGATCATTCAGGTTCAGCAACCTCTGTGTGTACAACATTAATCTCTACCTCTAATGCTGTCTCTGCTTAACAGAAGTGCAGACGACACAAGAAAATATCTCTATATCTCAACAAGATTTAGCTTTCAAAGATGGTGCCTTTTACCTTTGCTTTTGACCCACTTACTCACTGAAAATAATTTAAAAGATGATACTTGTATGTTTCCTTGAAATTACCTGTTAAGGGGAGAGGTCCTCTGAAGATTAAGAAAGAGCTTCGAGACAAGACTGAAGAAACGCCCTCTTCTATTAATGTGAATGCTTAAAAGAACTCGAGCATGTAGCCCCATGTGTTATTCAAGCATCCACAGAGTTCTGCAAAAGGCAGAGAGAAAATGAGGGAAGCTGTGTTTGGTTGAGCAGATAATTTCTGTGCCTATTGAATCAGGGATAGTCCAACTCCATCTTTCAGTTCTAGTCAATATTTTCTTTTCCTAAATTACTTTTCCAAAAAGTAATTAATCAGATCACAATATACTTACTTTCCTCCATCTATATGCTGCCTGAAGTCAGAAAGTGTCCTTAAAGAACACATTCCAGTGATTTTTCAAACAGGAAAGGGGTAAACAGAAAGTCTGACAACTTGACACTGCAAAACTGAAATTAGCTGAGATACCATTTACTTAGCTGTGGATGTCACAGAGGGCTTAAAGCCAGCATGAAATCACTAAGTTGTCCAGGCTGGATTTGAACTTAAATTTCTCCTGCCTCTGCCTCCCAATGTGCTGGAATTATGGGCCAGTATTACTGTGCCTAGCCAGAAGCTGAAGTTCAGTTACTTTTTCAGAATGAAAATGTGTAAATATGGAAAAAAGAAAAACTAGGAAAGTAACATGTTTGTGAATCAAATGTATTGATTTTAGCTTATTTTGGACATCTATGACTCCCTTTAGTAATATGGTTAGGTGTTGATAATAAATAAGTTCGACATTTATTATGAAGTGTAATATATCTCATAAATTCCTGAGCAGTGTCTTAACTTCCTGGAAAGCCTGCCAAATGGTATGCATTTCACATTGGCAAAATTGTACTTATGATCATACCCATCCTGATCAGGATGATTAGGTAGCCCTTACTGAACTTAAATTTTAAATGAAAAATTAGAAACAAAACAGGAATACTGAAAAAAACCTTGGCTGCTTGAGCAGTGGGTTTCACAAAGCAAGAATTTTCCCTGTTGTACCTTCACACAACAGCCCCCCATCCCATGCTGCCTGTAGACACAGCTCGTGCCTGTAAGCGTGTCTTTTTCAGGGCCCACGGGATTACCTGCATGACCATCCACTTCTCAAGGAAAGTTCAACATCCTCTACCTCATTTGCAGGCTAATTACACATCCCATTTGCCACTATCGGCAAGTAATGACTGTGGGTTCAGCAGTAAAGCTCAGTGATTCCCTAATAATTATGTGGCAAGGGAAAGGCTTTGAGTTGTGATCTCACTAAGAGTACAGCAGGAACAAGAAAATATTAAAACAGTGGCTCCACACCTGAAATAGATAAAAAAAGATACTGCTCTCTTAAGAATCTTTTTATTAGTGTAAGATTGTCATTCTTTTCCGTGGACTTCCCAGTTTTTCTCATTTGTATGATTTTTCTTAATGTTTTTTCTGTAATGTTTAAACATACAGTGAGTACATCTCTCCCCTACATATTAATAGGTTATTGCAGGCAGACATGTGTGTCTTCCTAACTATTAGCCCACTCCAACACACACACACACACACACACACACACACACACGGACACGGATGAGTGTTTCACGTTTGAAAAAATGTAAACTCAATTTTCATGTTTAATTTTATTGTATTCCTGCTATTTAAATTATGAGCATTCTTTCTCTGAGGCTCTATCATTTTCATTCAGTTAAGAAGTATTCAAGGCATTTTTGAGCAGAGAAAAATGTCACCCTATCTGTCTTTATGGCTCTTTTCTTCTCTCTGAGACTGAAATGTGGTTCTGATAGTTCTCAAAACCCAGTGAGTCTGCTTCTCCTACTGATTTGATTTTTGTTCCAAGTAATTCTATTTGTAGAAGTTAGTCAAATTTATTTTAAATTAGACACCCACTGATACAATAAAAGTATTGCAAATATCTCATCCTGAATTTGACATATATCAGTACCATCATCTTGAAATAATTAGCAACTTGTCATGTAACTGGATGTATTCCTAATTAGATTAGATTAGACTAAACAGATAGAAAAGGGAAGGTTCAGAGAGCAAAGGGAAAAGATAAAGAGAATTTAGAGTTAAATAGGGTGTATCCTTCAGAATTCCTAGTATATCACAGGGAAATTTTAAATGTTTTCTGCACATATGGAATGGCATCAAGAATATCAGTCTACCATCTCCAAAAATAAAAACCAAATAGAGGCTGAGATGGTTTGATTGTGTTACTATAACAATACCACAGATTGCATGATTTATAAACAATAAACATTTGTTTGGCATACAGTTCTGGAGAGTGAGAATTCTGATAGCGAAGGAAACCGGTGAGAACAGAAGGCATCAAATGGTGAAACAGCAGGCTAAAGAGCAAGGCATGAACCTGGCAGCCTCACGCTGTTTTATGATCAGCACAAGATTATCCCAAGGTTGGATTGCTCCTGACCTAAAGAGCTTCCTTTATGCCCCACCTCTCAACAAGTTTGCATTGCTGTTTAAGTTCGTAACACATACTCTTTGGGGACACGTTGAAATCACACTTGTGGTGATTTATCTGTTGCTATTGATCTCTCACTACTTCCTTTACTTATTTTTTAAAAAGTCTCCAAATTTGGAATAAGAAACACTTGTGCAAAATTTCACAGCAATGTTATAGGAAAAAATTGGCAAGAAAGCATTGATCACACCCCTGTAGGAGATGTATATTAATGAACATATATTTTGAGTACAAAATATTTTCAGTCTTATCCTAGCCTCACTTGTTTTCTGGTTAAAATTTCAAGCACAGAGCTCTGTCAGTCTTCACAGTCATAATAGCGTCCATATTTAAAATTCAAGCAATTTCTGGCAAGCAGTATGAACAGATTGCTAATTTTTTTCTCCCTCAAGGGATCTGCATCATTCATATGGTATGTTAAAAAGTATGGTTTACAAAGTCATCTATTTTCTGTTCTCATTTTCTTGTGTTAATAGATACAATGTTGTTTGTTTATTTTGTGACTCTCCTTCCAACAGGGAACAGCTTTCTCACATTTCTACATTAAATAGCTGTAG
The DNA here is from genome assembly GCA_004363535.1 of Dasyprocta punctata. Lineage (NCBI taxonomy): Eukaryota > Metazoa > Chordata > Mammalia > Rodentia > Dasyproctidae > Dasyprocta > Dasyprocta punctata. The sequence continues at coordinate 20,772 of RJWM01018515.1, forward strand.
CATAGTGTACAGACAAAATTCGTGTTAAAATCCTGGACTTCAGTGATCCATCTGTCTTATTTGAACAACACAGGCGGAAACATGTATCTGCCCTGAGTGATGCATTAAAATTCACAGAAAGAGTTCTCACCCAGTAATCCACTTCACCGTGGGATGAATGCAGTTTTCCCTGCTCCAATATCCTGTTCTGGGACTTGGTACTTTCAAATACATTTTTCCACATTAAGCCCATTTAATTCTTCTTTCCAGGAGGAGGTAAGTAAAGTTGTAAAACTCGCATTTCTCCCAGGACTTGAACTTTTATCAGACTTTGGGCAAGATAGTCTTTGAGTTTGAATCTTTACCCTGGAAGGTAGGATGACAACATTTCCTTTGTAAATTTATTATGAAAGCTTAAAAAAAAATAAGAGCACTTTATAAAATGTGAACAGACGTATATGTGTATTTAAGGAGTTTAAAGTACTACACACGTACTCAATCTAAAAAGTTCTGCAATGATCTTCCTTGGGACACATTGGAACCTGGGAGGATATCTATTGCCTGTGGTCAGTAAACAAAAGTAACAAACATCAAGTCTGGTGTTCTCTGGTTATGAAAATAGTCATACACTTTGGATGGCTGAGAAATATGGAAAAACGTATTAAACTGTCGGTCTTTGTGAATGGAAATATAAGATTTAATGAATGTGTAAACCAGTAATTATACAGTTATCCAACCGGAAAGAAGACTTGAAAGGGGAAAGAAAAAATCCAGCAGCTGTAAAATCACTAAAATGCAAAGCAAGAACAGTAAGACTCTTAGAAGACAGACAGTTGGAATACTGCTAGGATTGCATCTGCAATATGGAACGGCAGATTAAGAAAAAAATGAAAGACTTCTGTTTTGGTCCCTAAACCAAAGATAGAGCAGAGTCTTAGAAATACATTCATAAGCAGTCCTTAACGCAGTTCCACAGAAGGGTATCATGTGAACTTTTGAGTTAGTTGTGCTCAGAACCAAGTGCTGGCCTTTGAGAACTGAACTGTTTCTTAGTGTATGTTCTTTTCTTCCATGTTTCAGTCCTTGCTCTCCATACTCTTCCCTGGGATTGTACATAAATTGTAAATTTGCAGGCAACGTTTTAAATGAAGCTGTGGGCTTTCTTTGAAGAAACTTATCCAAGAAGGTCTGAGAAAATTGGTGCAGCTCATCTAAGACATGGGCTGGATTATGTCCAGCCTGTCTATATTGAGCAGCTAAAGAGTAGCAGAGGGTGAGTAAAGTAAGGATCCTTGTTCATCTGATTTATTTCAGAATCCAGTGTCAGAAGTGTATGAAATCCCGCAAAGTTTCCCTCCCCGCAACACATATTTTACCTTATTCCATTATTGAAATAAGATATTCAGTGAAAAGCATTGCACATTTCTACTTCTGATTCTCCTCAAAAAATACCACTAGCAGTAATGTTTCTGAGAAGGTCTTCAGATTAATATTTGTATCTGTGTTAGAAGTAGATTAGGAGAAAATTTAGCAAAGGTAGTTTCCAAAATATCAAATGTATTATCTTTTCCTATTCTGTAATCTAAAATCAGTATTTTCAATACCTGAGAGACTTTAAAAACCAATTCCCTTGAAAGGGAAACTTAGAGCATTGGCTCTAAAGATGGGACAAAAGCTCAGTACTGAGCATTCTTTCTTTCCTGATTTCTCTTGTTTTATGAGTACCAATTCTGCTATTACTAAATAATTCCACCCATCTATTTTCAAAGTGGAAAATCACTACACTGATATAAATATCATGAGTAACCACTAGGCTCTAAAGGGACTATGTGGCAGTGTATGATATTGCCACAAATGTCCCTTTATCATCTGACCCCTTCTGACCAACAAAATTTTACAGACGAGCATAAAAACTAACAGTGCTGTAGCTTTAAAGTTGTTATCCACAACTAATCAGCAATTTAGAACCTATCCACATGCAAAGAGGAGAGATACGAAGTAAATTGTCCTATGTTTTATTTTTGTATGCCATTATAAATGTCACATAGTTCTTTTATTGTACCATATGAGAGAGAAAAGGTGGTTCTGAAAATTCTGCCCAAAATTTTTCATTGGACTAAAAAGGCTTACATATATTCTTATTGCTTTTTTTGGGGGGAGGGGACGGTTATCAAGGGAGAAAGTATTAAAAGTTCAGGGTGGGCACAAAGATAATTGTAAGAGGGAAATATTTACCATGTCTTTTGTGAAGCTGTTATTTCTCTTTTGATTCCTTCTCAAGACCATTGCCAGTCACCCACCATCCTGCAGTCACCTCCTTCGGTCTGGCAAAACAGCTGTTAGAAGAAAACATAACTTATCCTTGCTCCTTATTTCAGATTTTACCCTGTCTCTATTTGTTAATTTTATCATGTTGTGAAGACTTTGGCACAGTCTCATCAGTTCTCATCTTCTGACTATGATCCTAACAGCATGCAGCAATGTTTTTCTAATTTTACGAACTGCAAAGTATCAAAAGATGGCATCATTATATAGCCATTATTATTACTATTGATATTATTATCATCTTATATTGCTATGCCACATTGGTCATAATCAATGAACAAATGCTGATACATTTTATTAGAACCTCTACCTTGTTCAGAATTTTTTAATATATGCTTTAAATCTTCATATTCTTGTATTCTCTGCAGTATATCACATTGCATTTTGTCTTAATATCTTCTAAGGGTCTTAGTGGCTATAACCATTTTCGAATGTCTTTATTTTTGATCAATTTAATAGGTTTTAGCAGTACTGGTTATTTTTGTATAAGGATCCTCAATTGGTACATTTATGTTTCTAAAAGCAATTATTTAATAGCAATCTAGGTTTATAGTCACAAGTAATATGTGAATAAACAAATGATAAACTAGAAGCTTTATTAATATGTGGATGGTAATATATTAATATTATTAAAAAATTACTTGGTGTGAACTTTAACACAATACTGGCATTAAATTCTTTCAAACTGACCTAAAAAAGGAGATTGCATTTTCTCTTTCTGAAAATACTTGAACAAAATTTTTGAAAAAGGCTATTTTTGAGGTTTAATGAGAAAAAATGAAGTGTCATTGAAAGGTAGGTGACAGTAGTAGAAATGAAAATAAGGGAACATGATAGACATTTAAACCATACTTAGTATATGGTCAGTTTTCTGTCATGATGAAACATGCCTGAAATAAACTTACAAAAAAAGAGTTATTTTGGCTCGCAGTCTTGTAAATATCAGCCAATAATGAGTGGTCCCATTTCATTGTGTCTGGGCAGCCTTGTTGTTGGAGCATGGAGTAAGGCAGAACGACTCACCTTATGGTCAGGGAAACGAGAGTGATGAGTGGCTGGGGTCCCTCACCTGGAGCCCCACAGTAGGCTCTCTGCTTAGTGTTCCCAACACACCCCAATGGTGTAAAGGGCTGGGGATCAAGGCTTTTACACGTGGGACTCTGAGAGACCCTTAAATCACTGCATTAATAGTATCTTCTTTCCTCACAGTCAGGGAAGGGAATGCAAATATGAATGAAGGAAAAGTAAAAAAGTATATAAAAAGATTGATGACTCAGTGCTCTGCTAAAATCAGAAACAAACGGAAGTTAGATTATTCTGCATAGAGGGCAGCAATGTGTTGGAAATAGTATTATGCTAAATATAACCTTTTCTCAACCTTTATGTAAGGTAGTAGTTGAAAATTCCCTTTGCCATCACAATTTCATCATGAAATTATATCAGAGAAAAAAAAAAAGATGACAAATACAACCTTGCCAGATAATGAAATCTTTTGAAGTAACCTTCCCTCCTTTTTAAAAATCCAAATCCACAAGATAGAATTTTAGATTGAAAACAATGTTAAATTGTCTGAAGAAGAAGATGGACAGTTGCAATGCAGGTTAACAATATACAGATTCATATATTTTGTCAATTCAAAATTGCCATGGCTATTTACAGAACATTTGGCTGCAACATTATTATTTAAATTATAAACTCATGTGGGCTATAAAACAATAGAGTTTTCCTCAATGGATTCCTCAGATTGTATAATTTACTTTAAATGCTGAGGTTTTGAAGAAAAAAGAATTTTCTCTCAGTTTAGTAGTTTTGGGTTGCTGCATTTTACCATAATAGAGCAAACTAATAATTATTTATCCTTAAATGCCTTTTTCTCCAAATTAGTTTCAGAAAAGCAATTTAAAACTTTCTCCATTTTTCTCGGTAGACTACAAGATAATATTCTTTTAATTGCAGGTATTGGGAGGCATGATATTTCCCATTTTTAGTACTTTTGCAGTCATTATGCTATTTTGTACTCTTTTAAACATATTTACTTCATTATTACTCTACTTCAGATAAATATAGGAAAATCTATTCTGATTTTTCTACTAAATATTATTATTATTATTATTGTTATTATTATTATTTGTGGCACCGGGGATTGAACTCACAACCTCGTGCCTGTCAGACAAGCGCTTAAGTCACTGAGCCAAACTCCCCGCCCTCTACTAAATATTATTGAGTGTTTTATTTGTATCAGTATCAAAAGTTCTTCTTAGAGTTTGAAAGAGGTAAAATTAATGTTTTTTCACCCCTCAATAGGATTTTGAGATTCACAGAGCAGTAGAGATAATCTGTATCATACAGAAGAGAATCTCTTGCTTTATTTTGCATATGTGCTTGTTGCAAAGATCCATGATCTTGAGTTACTTTATATACACAGAAAAAAAAGACATAATCAAAATTCTATGCTAATTATTAATATGAGCAAATTTGGCTAGTTCATTTATAGTGCATTGTTTTAAAACAAATAAGTCATATGTAACAAAATATGAGGCCTATAGTAATAAATTATCTCACTATGTTTATTTCCTAGAACACAAATATTTCATCATTTTTTTATTCAGCGGCACCGGGGATCAAACTCACAACCTCATGCCTGCCCACAGGAACTTAAGCCACTGATTCAAACCCCCAGCCCTAGATTTTTAAGGCAGGGTCACACTATGTAGCTCAGGCCGACATTGCACTTACGTTGTAGCCCAAGCCAGCCTCGAACTCACAACGTTCCTCCTACGTCAACCTCCCGAGTGCTGGGATTAAAAGAGTGCACCACACCACCCGGTTTATTTCATCATTTTTATACAAATTAATTGCATGACATGACAAATAATCTAGTAAATGCGTTAGAATTCAAGAAAACAGGTTAATTCCTGTGACTCCAAGTTTTTAAGGAGATTTTCTTAAAGGGAATGATGATATGAAGTAATTGGATTTAAAATTGAACATGAGAAAATACAGAAATGTCTTTTCCTTTCTCGTAAGTAGACTTCTACGAAGTTAAATTGAGTAGTTTAGTTTATTCTAGGTCAAAGTCATCCTGAAATAAAGTTCAAAATTAAAGATAATGTGAGATTTGAAGGAAGTACATTGAGTCAAGAAAAACTACATGGAAATAGCAAGCAATTCAAATAGTGATGAGGAGGTTGTAAAGCCTGTAGTTTGAGGTTGACTGTGAATGAGGGTAGCATTCTAATTGAGATCATAATGAGGGTAAGAGTGAACAATGTACAAAGCATTGAGAAATTAGAAAGGGCATAGTGGCTATTAACAGTGGCAAGACCAAGAAGAACATTTTGTTATTTTGCATTCCCAAGGATGGTTGCATGCCCATTTACACAGAAATAATTAAAATCCAATTACTTAGCAGATAAATAAAACAATTAACAGAAGATAAATGTTAACACCATGTCAACCATTGGTTTTTAACCACTGAAAACATCTAACATTCAAGTGACAAAATATGTTTATCACTCTCAGCTCTGGTAAGTATCCATAATCCGTGGAGGTCCAAAATGACAGATTAATGAAGGTCTTGCAATTCTAGTATCTCGAAAGCTTTAGGGTGAATACAGGAAGGAAGGTCTTGATTTTTTGGCTTTCTCTTTCATTGGATAGAAGTTCTCAAATGATGAAACATGACGAACAGAACACCAAATCCAAATTAAGAGCGTAAGGATGAGAACAGCAAACATAGCATAAGAAGGGTTGCAACCAGAAATTTGCTATGTAAGGAAAGCTCAAGTACGCAGAACTCCCCAGGAAGTAAAGTTATATGGTCCTGTAACCCAAGAGTCAAAGCCACTTTCACTTTTTGCTGTTATATAACCTTGAGGAAGTTATTTAATTATCCAAGTCTCTACTCCTTTATATGAAAACAATATTAACAAATTTATCATTACTACTGATGAAAAGAAAACTGTATGTGAGAATGTTTTTTTCATTAATACCAAAGGACAAGCAATAAACAAATTTGCTGTTCTCTGGGTGTTTGCATTTTTCTACATTGTTGAGATACTACATAGTACCAAAATAATTGTGCATATTTCAAGCAAAATATATCTTAACAATTTCATGTATTTCTTTACAGCATATTATAACAATTTTTAAGTTTTCTAGGGTGCTTTCTTCAAGTGTGTTTTTTGGAGTGTGTTTATGTGTGAATTCTTTTACTAAAAGATTACCAAACTACTATGCTTATGGTTTTGTTGAATCAGCTTTAAAATTTCTTTGTTAGTAAATTTAGGATTATAGTTTGTTTTAAATGATATATACCTGTTATAATACTTACATTTTAATTGTACTTCCTTTTCATTCCGAACAAAATACTTTCCCTGAAATACATCCCTGAAGCACTCTGAGGAAAAATATCTGTTCTCCAGCTTACAAATTTTTTAAAAAATGAGTATAAAGCCTAATGACTTTATAAAGAATCCAATTATACTCACAGCGTTGTGATCTGATTTTCTCTATCAAGAAAAACCACTAATTTTCACTATTACATGTAGCTACTTATAATCAGCATCATGGTAAAATTGAGGTTCAGATGATAGCTATAGTAATTTCTATTTAAACTCAAAGACTCAATTGTGGTAGCTTAGCTGATACAGATAGTTACTGAATCCAAAAAAATTCTTTTACAAGAATATATGTTAGGTGTTGATTCAGGTACACAACTAAAGTGTTCTAATAAAATTGCTTAGAATCATTGCTAAAAAGAACATACTAAATATGCTCACTGAACACAATGTATATGATCCTTCAAATTTCTGCTAAAGTTTATATGACTTTTGATAATGATGAAGGGATATTCTTTTTAATTTAGTTACAGTTTAAATACAAGATTTGTTTACTGTTTAGACAACTTTTTAAATGACATCTGACTTTTTCACCTATTTACAAAGGTTATCGTATCTTTTCAAGCAATAAAGTTAAAATAATAACCATATCAACAGAATTCATCATTTCAAATGCTCTTTTTTTTTACATGTCATTCAGGAGTCATCACACATCAGATGTAAACTGTTTTCAGGTTTGGAGGAACACATACACTCAAACACTGTACCTTACAACTTGCCCTCTTCAAAAAAACAAAGCAATGCAATTTTCCATGTTCTTAGTTTTAATAAAGAAGCCTTGTGAAAAAATAGAAAACTTTCAGATACCCTTTGCATATTAGATTACACACTAAAACTTGGTGGCCTAATTGCTGGCAACATAAATTGTATGATGAAGACCAAAATACAAAGCATAATGAAATTTTACCAATTACTTTGACATACCAAGAATAACAATAATTCTGAAGTATGACTTAAATATTACATAAGAAGAAAAGCAGAGCTCATTCTCAGCAAATTTATAAACAATAGCAACTCAAATTGAGCAATGCATTAAATTAATAATGAAATAAGCTTGAAAATATATTTTAAAAGTGAATATATGTTTTAATTAGTGTACAAATTAATATAATTTTGCAAGTGAAGCTTCAAAAGAAAAAATTATGGATTATTTTTAGTGATATGGAGAATGCAAGGTCACAAAGTTGGTATTTCTAAAACCAGGATTATAAGCAAGTTTGCTAATGCCATTTCAATGATTTTTCAAACATTTTAAAACAAGAAAAGTTGATTACTTGGGCACATTTAACTGTCACTTAAATTAACAAAGTGAACTGCTTATGAGTTAAGGTTTCTAAAACACCTAATTAAAAATCTTGGTTAAAGGCTAGATAGCTACAATGCTTTGAAGAAAAAAGCCTTGTGCTTTAAAGAAAGCACACAGTCACATAACTGTCCTTAGTTATGTGACTAAGACCACGTAGATATAGAAGTGGTAGAGAAGTGATCTCAAAGGTCTGAATACTCTTCCCCTGTGACTGATTTTTTTTCTACAATGTTTAAAAATGAAGATTGTCAAACATACAGATCTCTACCATTTTTTGAAACTAACATAAGAGAAAAAAATTCAAAAACCCTAAAGTTTCAGTTGAAATCCTATAGGAAAAATATTACAAATAACCACCTCCCCTAAAAAGAGAAACACATTAAAGTCTTGGGTATCATTTAGTTGAATGTGAGTATGTTTCTGTTTTAACCTATAAAAGAGGTGATTAAAGCTGGAGAATTGTCCAAATCAGTTGAAATATTTTGTTTGTTAGTGAACTATCAGAACAAGCTGACAAGAATTTAGGCAAATCTGTCTAAAACTGAAAGTTAAGTTTGTACATTTGATTCTAGCTAACACTGCACTCATTAAAAATATGCAGTTTTTAATAAATAAATAAATAAGGCCAATTAAACACAAGGAGAGTCTCAAGATATCTGTGCTAGCTGTCAATTATTGCTTAAGAAAATAGCACTAATATATACTAGATTTGTTTTTTCAAAAGTAGAACTTGAGTAGTTCTTTTTTCCTAATACAGCACCCTTAACCTTATTTTTATAGAAAAATCAACTTTTCATTCAAGAAAGATGTGCTGTAATCCTTTGTTTTTAATTTATTGTTTTCATACAATCTATCAAAAGTCACTGCTAGCAATAGTTTTAGCTAATGTGCATTGCAATATGAACGAGTATGCAGTTCATTGTCTTTCTCTAATAATATACACATATCTACCTTCTCCTAATAACTAGTGGAAAAAAATACAAGGTGATATTTAAAATAATATAATGAAATATTCGCTATTCATTTTGTAAAAATTTATGATTATCCATGAGTTAAAAATAAAATACAAATTTTAATTTTACCTATTTTGGTAGACCATGAAAGAAATTGCATATTTTGTTTACACGTCCCACAAGATAAATAAATTTTATTTACAGTTCCATAAGAAAAAATCATGGGTGTAGTGGCACATGCCTTTAATCCCCGCACTTGGGAAGCTGAGGTAGGTGGAGCCTTGTGAGTTCAAGGCCGGCTTGGGCTACGAAGTGAGTGCAAGGCTGGCCTGAACTACATAGTGCATCCCTGTCTCAAAAAACTAGGGCCAGGAGTTTGGCTCAGTGGCTTAAGAACCTGCCTGTCAGGCGCAAGGTTGTGAGTTCAATCCCTGGTGCCACAAACAAAACAAAACAAAAAAGAAAAAGTCACTCTAAGTTAATTTTAGAAATACAGTTTCCATCTGCCTTAACAATAGTGATATAGAACACATATTTGAAGAGTGTTATAAGTAATGCATTTCCTATAAAATCTGATTATTAAGTATAATCCAAAATTTTAAACATATATACATCTATGGACATTGAAAATATAACCTGATACAGATAAATGTCATAATAATGGTTTTGTGAAAAAGAAGATAGGAAGAAGCTCAGCCTAATCTTCATGTAATATACAATTGACAAAACTATTTGAATTATAAAAGAAAAAGAAGATATGAATGGAAGGGTAATCATTATCAATAGACTGTTTTTAGCATAAACTACTTGTGCTATGTAGTGTTGCATGTGTTAACATAGCTGGAGATTTATGGATTTGTGGAGTAATTTCTCTGAAAAATACTTCATATGTCATGATGACATTGGAAAATCAAGCACAAGTGTTTCACGATACAAGTAGTTTGTTCTGTGTGTTTGGACTGCACTCCTCATTTGAAAGGTTATCTCTTAACTGGGCCAGAGTAAGAGAAACAAAAAGTTTATTGGCTACAGTGGATATCCTAAATGCTTCCCTTGTTCTCAACAAATACCACAAAACTTGATATTGATAAAGGCTAAGTTCTCTGTGACTTATAAGTCTGATTTGGCAGCCCAATTCTCCATGTATTTTAGAAGTTTGCAAGGTTGCTAGGTATAATAAGACAACAACTTCTCTGTGAGATGCAGAGGTTGAAACAAAGTTTATTACTATCATATTTTACTAATCTTAAAATTCACTTGGTATGTTACTAGTAATTGTTCAGTCATATTAGACATGACATACCATTTATTCTTGAAAAATAAGAAAAGAGATATGCCTTTTGATTTAGGGGATATAGAGGATGAACTTTTCAATTTGAGCTTGCTAATGGGCCTTATATCAGGTTTTTACAACAAAGTCTATACTCAATTTTGTGTCTTAAATATTTCCATACTTTTTTAATTTATACTTGGAGAATGGAAAAAATATAGTAGTAAAATTCTCTTGTTGAATAGATTTAAATGTTTTACTACAAATGGAGAAAAATTAGATTAATATCCATGGTTACAAAAGAGCTGCCCTAAGATGACTGACTTCAGGAAAGGACTTAGAGGTTAGCTTTAATATAGGATTTGAAAACCCTTGAAATTAATAATAAAATCTCATCAGATTCATAAACATCTAATTAAAAACATGCCATTCCTTTTTAGTGAATGGAAACAGATTTTAGAGTTCATTTTGTAAATGGCTAAATGATACTGTATTTTTGTTATTGTTCAAAAATTAGTTCATTGGGCAAGAACACTATTTTCTTGTTTTATAGAATTTTTAGAAGTTTATATTTTCTTGTGCTCACAAAGAGCCATACATATTTCTCTGTCTCATCATTTTTCACCCTACATTTCAACTGCTTGACACAAAACAATAGATACGCAGTGGCCTCTGGCACCTAAGACAAATTCTTGCCAAAGATTTTAATGACCCCTCAAATAACAAATCAGCAATCCTTACAATATCAAGACATACTTTAAGACAAAACTTTTCAGAAAAAAGTAAACATGTGATGTCACCCCAAATTTATCTTTTGCATCACAGATAGATACATTTGGTTGAATAAATTTAAATCAAAGTTATAAACCTAGCTGCAAGAGAGTCTGAAATTATACCTACACAGCTGCATATATGAGTAAATGATATTCCTAGCACTTTCAGTACAGGGAGACAAAATTGAAGGAGTCATAATCACTTTCAGCAGCATTTTTACATGTTTGATACACTGCATTATGTACATTGTGGAAAGAGCCCTAACCCCCAGCATCCCACAACCCTGTCAAAGAATTGCCATCATCTACACAAGAAGAAACTGGGATTCATACAGGGTGCTTGCCTAAGATCAAAGGGCGAAACAATCTTATTTAATTGGGCTCTAATACTCTTCTAAACATATTGCATCTGAATTCTGTATTAAATGTGTTATTATTGCTTAAAATGAGACTTGCATTATATTTGCAATAAGGTGCAAAAATTTAGCTCTTAAGATGAAGATAGTCATAAACTAATATCTAAAAAATAGATTCAAATTTTTTAAAAAGATAAAGGTGAGGTGAAAGAATTAACCCATTTATGGATATAAAAGAAAAATCTAATCTAATGACTTAAAGATAGTCTAGTTTTGTTTATTGGTAGATATTGTCAAATCTTTGTATCATGCAAACGAATGATTAATCAAATGTGAGAGATATTCAGTAACATTCTGAAGATTACAGAACAAATATTTGGTATTACTGAGTCTGTTTTATTTTTATGATGCATATACTTCCTAACCCAAATGTAACTTTTATTACTAAATAAATATGATCAAATTATGAAAGAAATGCTTATTATCTGTGTTGGGTCACACAGCTTCCCCTAAAATTCTAGTCTATGTGTAAACTCAAAATGTAACTTAATTTGGAAATTTGACCATATTTGGAAAAATGCATTCAAATTAAAATGAGGGCTGCATTAGTGTGGGACCTAATTTGGTGCTTAGTTTGCTTCTAAGAAGGGGAAATTTGGGGCACACATATATTCAGAGGAGAAATCTGGGTGCTCAAAACGCTTTTTTATGGATTAATATAAAACGTGAAAAGTGACGGAGATACAGTCAATGGCATTATTCTTTTGTAGAGTTGCATATTTTAATTATTTCCCTAAAAACCTACTTTTGAAATGTAACGAATCTGAGCAGATTGCAGTAAAACCAGTCCTAATGTGTACATCCATGTTATAAGTTTGGTGGGAATCTGGAGGCTCGATAGGAAAATAGCAACTGGTCAAGCTAAAATGATTTTCAAGAAGAGCTGATTTGCCAGGAAAACGAAAGACACAAACCAGAGAAGGCCATGTGGCACCAGTCACAGTGATTCTAATGATGCATCTACAACACAAAAAACATCAAGGACTGCTGCATTTACCACAAGATAGAGAACAGCAGGAAAGAATCTTTCCTTAGCATTTGCAGAAAGAGAATTTCAAGAGCTACATATTGATTTGATAATATTTTGTCTTTGTAATTTTATTTATTTATTTTTTAAAGAGAATAAAACAAAACAAAACAGAACAAAGCAAATCAGAACAGAACAATGCAAGCAACACAGGACTTCAAAACATGACAACAGAAAATCAACAGTGGCTACAATAATGTCTCTTGTTTCCTTCAAAATAGCTGTCCATACCTTCACACACAATAAAATCAAACAAAACAAAATAGTTTAAAACCAAAACAAAAGAATGAATGCATTGTGGGATTCAAAACAAAACAATAGGAAATCATCAATGACTGTCATAATGTCTTGTTTTCTTTAAAATATCTTTTCAGAGCTTCACATATAATGAAATCAGATAATAGAAAACACTAAAACCAATAAAAAATGAAAGCATTACAGGACTTCAAAACCAGATAACAGGAAATCAACAGTGGTTTCTGTAATGTCTTGTTTCCTTTAAAACAGTCATCCATGCTATCACACATAATAAAATCAAATAAAACACAACAGAATAAAACCAATCAAAACAAAAGACTAAAGCAGTAAGACTGGTACACTGCTTTGTTTTGATTGACTTTTTTCTGTTATGTTTTGTTGGATTTTGCTATCTTTAAAATAAAATTTAAAAAAATTAAAAACCCAAAAGAATAGAAGCACTATAGGACATCAAAACAAGATGATAGGATATCAACAATGGCTACCGTAATGTCTCATTTTCTTCAAAATAGCTGTTCATACCATCACACATAATAAAGTCAAACAAAATAAAACAGAATAAAACCAATTAAACAGAAGAATGAAAGCATTATAAGACTTCAAAACAAGATAACAGGAAACAAACCATGATTACCATAATACACTCCATTATGTACAAAATAGCTGTCCATGCCATCAGACACAGTAAAATCTAACAAAACAGGACAGAAAAAAAACAAACCTAACAAAATTGTGAAAATAATACAAGAGTTCAAGACAAGACTATAAGAAATTAACATTGGTTACTACCTTTCCCTCTTAGGTGTTTCCTAACCTATCACTTTTATATCTGTTGTGCTTTTTGGAACCCCCTAACTCCTGTTTTTCATGCTAGGGTTTACCTGTATGAATTCAAACCATTTCACCCATGAACATGTTCTCCAGTTACATCCATTTACCTACAAGAGCCTTGAGATTATCCTCCTTTATAAGTTGGTAGCTTTCCATTGTATGAAAACACCATATCTTTCTTACCCATTCTGTGGTTGTTGGGCAAGTTACCCCTTGCTTTTTTCTAGTCTCCTGTCACATGGAACAATTGTTTTCTCTTCTTTGATTTTCAGTCTATGAATTTCCTTTTGAGTGAAACATATTTCTTGTATGCGATATACTGATGAATCTTGTTTCTTGATCCACTTTCCCTGTTTCTTTTTATTACTGAATCGAGGCCATTTACATTAATCATTACAAACAGCATACATTGGTTTGTCTCTGCCAAGCTATCCTTCTGCTGTTGACCCTCCACTTTCCCCCTTCATTCAATCGCCTGTCTTATGTGGTGATCCTCCTCTGCTACTGTTCCTGGAAACATGGTCATCTTTATTGTTCTCTAGAATATCCTTCAGCTTTCTCTGTAGGGTTGGTTTGTGGTCATGAATTCCTTCAGTTATTTATCATGGAAGTGTATTATTTTTCCATCAATTTTGAAAGACAATCTTCCAGGGTACATCAATCTGGGTAGGAAGTTGTTTTCTTTCAGGATTTGAAATGCTTCACTCCAAACTCCCCTTGATTTGATGGTTTATGTTGACAAGTCTGCTGTGATTTTGATTGGTTTTCCTTTACAGGTGATCTGTTTCTTTTCTCTAACAGCTTTTAATATTCTGTCCTTGTGCCGAATTTCTGGAATCTTGATTATTATATGTCTGGGTGTAGTTTTACTTTGGTTATGGCTAGTTGGAGTTCTTTATGCCTCACTTATCTGAATGTCAGATCCTTTTCCCATGTTTGGAAAGTTTTCTGCTATTACTTCTTCGAATAGCCTTTCTATTTTATTTGTGTTGAACCCTGCTTCTTCACTGATACCTATCATTCTTAAATTATTTCTCTTTGCATCATCTTGCAGCCATTGAATTATTTCCTGGTTCCTTCTCATTTTAAAAAGATCTTTCCTTTTACCATTGCTAGTTGCAATCCTGTTTTCAAGGTCTTAAAGTTACTCTTCGGTGTCTTTTAAGTGGTTTTGCCAGCTTTCAATTGAATTTTTAATTTCCTAGGTATCTTCTTGAGTCTGTTTCATGCATTGTAGTTCCTTTCAATGCTGCTCATTCAAGGTTTCCATCATTTTCCTATGCTCCTCTTATTTTTATCTATGTCTTCTTTAGATATGCTGAGCAATTCTTTCATTATGTTTATGATTTCTTTTTTTACCTGAGACAATATTTCTGACTTGATTGCTATTATAGTCCCATGAAGTTGTTTTTTTTTTTTTTTTACTTCAGTTGCTATTCTGTGGGAGATTTCAAGTGTGTGACTTCCATTTTATTCAATGACTTATTCTGTGTGGGCTGGAGGTCTGAGATTGCTTTTTGCTCCTTTGTTCTGACATTCTCCTGGGTTCCTCCCAACAAGTTGGTTGTGGGGTCCCAGGCACTTCCTACATTGGCTGCCCCTCCCTGGTGCAAGGGAATGGGAAAATCACCAGGGTTCCTCTGACCCCAGGTACCCAGGGCATTGGGTGAGCTTCTCTAGACTTGTTCAACTACACCGGGGCTTCCAAAATGGCCAACGGTGCATGGTGGTGGGGCTGCTTCTCTCGGCCTGTGTGTCTACTCTGGGACCCCTGTGATGGTGGCAGGTACACAGGGGTGTGTTTTTCTGATTCTCCCAGTGGGCAATGGCTGCCTGAAGGAAGCAAGGGCCTCCAATGGTGGCCTACAGGTGAACGGGGCTTACCTGGCTGCATGGTCCTGCTCCCACTGGCTGCCCATGGGAAGCAGCCTTCTGATGGTGGTGACAACAGGTGGAAGTGGATTTGGCTGGTTCTCTGATTCGGTGAAACACAGGTAAGAGGATAGTCATTCAAGTAAAATACAGTTTAATGCTTGCAGTGTTTAGTGTTTTATTGACTCTATAGGCCTAAATTTAGTAGACTAATCATCTAGATGGTAACAATACACAATATAGCATCTCTGGGGATCTCCTTCTGAAGGTGGTAGCCATTGTTAATTCCTTATTATCACTTTTTAAAGTCCTATATTGTTTTCATTATTTTGTTTGGTTTGGTTTTATTCTGTTTTGTCTTGTTTGATTTCATTATATCCAATAGCATGGGCAGCTATTTCAAAGATAACGAGATATATTATAGTAGCGATTTTGGATTTACTATTATCTTGTTTTGTAGTCCTGTGTTGTGTTCATTGTTTTGTTTTTATTGGTTCTATTCTGTTCTGTTTTGTCTGATTTTACTATGTGTGAAGTTATGGACAGCTATTTTGAAGACAGCAAGAGGCATTATGGTAGCCATTTTTGATTTGCTATTACCTTGTTTTGAAATTCTGTATCACTTACACTGTATCATTTTAATTGACTTTATTCTGTTTTATGTTGTGTGGTTTTATTTAAAATAAAAATTACAAAAAAGGCCATTAACATTTATTTTAAAACTGCAAAATTGTAAAGCACTTTGTATATTAAAATTTTCATTTAGAATTAATGAGATTTTAATTTTCCATGTCATTAATTCTTATATGTATTTCTCACATTAAACACTATTAATTGTTTAATTCTTCAAATATAGTTGTGAATGAAAAGTAAATCTAGAAATAAAATCTAGAAAGAAAGAATCCTTAGATCTAAAATAGGAACATAGGATTAAAGGAAGCTTTTCCTTGATTTTTCATGTAGATGTTTCTTTCTGACTTTAAAAGCCAGAAACTTAAAAGAGTAGGAGACTTTAAAGTCTTTTAACCATGTAAGTGTCAGCATAAAACACTGCCTTTTAGGAAATGAAAAATTTAGTAGATAATTAATCATGCCAATTGTTTTAGAATAGATATTCATTTTTAATGCATAATTTAAATGAAAACTACCATATTACAGAAATAACACATGAAAATTTTGGTTTATGAGCATTTGGGGAAAGCTAAAGGATAGCAATAAACATATAACTTCCAGAGAAGATTATTTCAAAGACTGTTTTGTCTCATGCTAGGAAATGTCTACTTATTCCAGCTCACCTTACTTTCATGTAAGAAAAAAGTAATTCTAGGAAATAAATGGAGTGTTACTGTTTTTATCCAGATGTTCCCCCAAAACCTCAAGCACTTATAAGTAGGGCTTTGGGGATGTGACTGGACTGTGGGTGTATGATATTGGATTAGCCCATCCAAGAGTTTATAGCTAGATGTGAAGTTGGGTGGTAAAGCCTGGTGGAGAGAGGTGGGTCACTGTGATTTTAGCCAGAAAGGGTATATTTACATGTACGTAGATGGCTCGCTACTTCTTGTCTCATTTGCCCTGAACTCTTTCTTCTCTGCCACATCACCCTGTCATGATATTCTGACCTGGAGCCTGACCTCAAGGCAAAATAAACCTTTCCTTCATTTAAATTGTGGGTATTGGATATTTTACCACAGCGATGAGAAAGTAGTTAAAACTGAGAGTGTAGGATATCAGAAAGTTGGGAAACCATGAATTTATTATCAATGAACTTTTGTGGATTAATGTGAGAATTGGGTATAGAAATTTCTAGCAAATAGCAAATGCAGCAAAAATAGAAACAATACAAAATAATTAAAAATCGTGGATTATTGCACAAATATTTTTATGCTGCTTTTTAATACATATATTATTTTCAATAGCTTGCTGTCTCACTCTTTCATGAAGTATTTATTGAAAAATTGGAAGCACAGGACAAATCATATCTTTTACACTCATTGGTCTATCATTGTCAGACACTGTGTATTTTCTAAAAGCAAAACAATTATTTATTTATTTATTATTAATTAATTAATTTATTTTTTATTATTTGAGAAAATGGACACAGAAAAGAGAAACAAAAAGCAAAAGAGACAAACAAATAACAAATCCAATACGATAACATTATAGGTTTGCAAAATGAGATGGTTGGGACTTGACAGTAATTATAACATTGCATATCACTACTCTCAAAAGGGTTGTTCAGATTAACAGATACAGACATGCAAAATTGATCTAATCATATGAGTATTAGCTGCTCTTTTTCAGTAGTTAGTGCATTTAGTAATATAGTCATTTTTACTACCTTATGCACACCTTTTTATAAATTTATGTCTTTTTCCTTTTCCCTGCCTTCTTTCCTCTTTTCCCCTTGGAATACCTCTTACACAACCACAATGCAAACACCCACATCAGAACTTGACTTTGATATGACATTATCATTTGATCTGATTGTCATCTCATGATTCAACTTTATTCAGTCCTTGCCAATTCTCCCCCGAAATATCCAGTCCATTACAAAATTATGTGTTACATTTACTTGTAGCATCTCTCTGATGTCTTTCAGAATGGTATAGAACAGCTGATTTTAAAATGTTTTCAACTTGAGTTTGTGTCAGGTTGACTTAATAATTTATTTAGAACTGCACATTCATCAAGAATGCCATGGGAGGGACATTGTAGTCTCATCACATCCTATTAAATGGGCTTTTATCATCAGTTAACCCATTATTAATAAAGTTTAATCACTTAAGGCATATCTTCCCAATTTCTCTACTATACAGCAACGTATTCCTCCTTTGTAATTATTGGTATTCTGTAAAAATGTACTTGAAAACTATATAAATATCCTATTCTTCATCAACTGTTGTATTTTTTTAGAAATTTGTTATCACATGCTTTCATTTTATTTACTGTATTACAATGTTACTGTAATTATTTAGTTGATTCTGATATTATGGCAGACTTAGTCACTGAGAGTTCATTTAAACTCCCTGTTGTATTCCTCTGAAGTACTTCATTGTTCTTTAAGCACTTTCTTTCCTAATGCCACAAATTGTTCTAATTTAATTTTATACTTTCCCTTTCTGAACTGTGAAACCAGCTCTATTTCTTTTAGTACAAAATAATACTTAAAAAAATCCAAACACTACGTGAGGTTCATTGCTTTATCTCCCCAAAAGTACATTGAATAGAGTTTAGGAATATATGTTTATTTATGTAATATATTATAAGTGCATGTAAAATCCTCTATCTATCTATCTATCTATCTATCTATCCTGATCCTATCCCTCTCACTGCATTTAAATACATCATGATTTCACACTAATGCCACCAAATCCAACATAGTTTAAGCTAATATTTCACTTTCTGTTTTTATAGCTACTATCCATGTCAATGAGAAACATAGATTCGATTTTATTTTATACATTTACTTATTTAATTAATTTTTATAGCTACACTTTTCTCCTTGTAGTGTAGACAATTTCACCTCACTTTTCAAGCTTTCACTCCCCATCCTTCTTAAGACCCTGAATTGTTGAGAAAACCCGCTTTACCAGACTAAATTCTGAAAACACACGTGGACATGTTCTGCCATAGGACATATAGCTTCAGTAGAAAGATAAACTGTTTGTGGAAGTAATCTGTTATATCTATAAAAATTTAAACTGTACTTCTCTGGAAATCTTTCCCTGCTAGGAATATAACATGCATAAATATTTTCACTTGTAAACAAAAATATAGGTACATGAATTTTGGTATAGCTAAAGTTAAAAACTGCATAAACGCCCTTATTGGAAAAGGAACAGACACACACACACATTTTAATTAACTATGGACACCATGAACATAGTGGTATAGAAAGCCATTTGAGATACAAGTCTAAAGATTACCTATAAAGACGATAACAGAAAACAAATCAGAAGGAAATTGTAGATGGACAGAGATGGAAAGGGAACAAAGAAAACTGAAAATATAGTCTTCAGGAAAATGTACTAAACAGACAGCTAAAATTTTGATAGACACTAAAAGCACCTTTGCATGCATTAGCAGATTGAAACCCTTACCATTTGACTTTAATTCTGTGACTTCGGTTACTTTATGCCTTCCTTCCAGCTGGACCACCATCTACTCTGCCTCCCACCCCACCATCCCTACTAGCCAAAAACCCAAGGAACATTTTTCAGCTGTGCAGAATCTTTTACTATAGTGTCGAGTGGCCTAAAGTACTTCCTTTCCGTGACATAAATAAAAATGCAACATAATGCATATCTAGGAGAGATTTACCTGAATATTCATTCTTTAGGTAAGCCTGAACTGAAAAAGATACAATTGAATGACATTTCTTAGACTATATTTGCAGTACAATAAATGCTTTCCATCTCTAATCCCTGGAATAGGCTCAAGGACAGAGACTGAATTAAGGGAAGGTTGTAGTTGTCTCTTTCATATCAGTGGAACAAAATGCTCAATACCTGCAGCATAAATGAGAAGTTTAGCATGGTTCATGATTTCAGAGGATTCAGTCTACACATGCTCGGGTCACTCCAAGGCAGAGAGAGCCTGGCTGAAGGGTATATCGGTAGGAAGCTGCTCAACTCACAGCAGGCAGGCAGGCACACGTGTGTGGGGGAGGTGAGGGTGGGGACAGAGACAGAGAGTCAG
>RJWM01018516.1:0-40856 GCA_004363535.1 Dasyprocta punctata
TTCTTTCTAACCAGAGATTGTCTTTCACTCTTCTCTTTCATCATTCTACAAACAAACTCATTCTTAACTTTAAAGCAGTTGTCTTAGGTACTCTCCTCATTGCTGAGAAAAAATACCTGACACCCAAAATTAAAGGAAGAAAGTTTTATTTGGCTTCCAGTCCATAGAGGTTTCAGTCCATAGGCAGCTGGCTGAAAGGCAGGATGGCATGGCAGAGGGGCATGAGGAGGAAAAACAGCTCATGGCAGACAGAAGGCGGAAGGTAGCAAGCAACAATTGACAATCACTGTCCCTTATATCCTATCCAGGATACCCACCCAGGTTGGGGCATCCTTAATCCTAGCATTGCACCATGAATCAATCTCAGCATCACACATCCTAGATCTAACCACCTCTGAAAAGCCCCGTCTATACCCACATCAGGCTTTGGGGAAACATCTAGAAACAAGCCTTAGCAGCAATAGTATGAATATTACATCCAATCTAGATTTTGCAAAAAGAATGAGAGCCTAAGGAAAAGAAACCCAGGACCATTACCAGAACCATCATGATTCACTATTTATTTTGGAAATTTACTCTATGAAATACTGTTTGAATTAATGTGCTAAAGATCAGAGCATGGAAATAATTTCATCATATGGAAATTCTGGGTAAGGCATTCGTTTTAAATCATGAATTTCCTATTTGTTATGTTATTGCTCAGAATTTTTATCTTAAACTCATGCCAAAAGCAAACAAACAATAAAGCATAAAAATAAACAGTTTTTCTCTGATCGTAACTAGAACATATGCAAGAGAAGTTTGTTTGAAAGTAATTTTACTAACCAGACTATTCTTTTACTTCTAATAGTCAATGCTATTGACATGTTCTGTTACTTAAAGTAACAGAACATGTTCATGACTCACTATCGTGAGACCTGAACTTCATAAAATGTGTAGGAAATGAGACGCTCGTTCTTCTCAACATCATCCACGGGTTAGAAGCAAATCAGTTTCTACTCCTTATTTTAATTAGATTTTGCTAGATCTTACACCATCCACATATATTGGCATGTCACCAAAGTGAATACTATACTAAAGCCTGAAGTAAAAAAAGTTAAGTATGAAAGAGCAAGACTGTGTAATTTAAGATTTTACATTGTCATCTATGAGATGCCATACATGTGCATGACCATTCGTTAGCATTTCTTGATGCTCCATTTCATCCCTTCAATCCCAACAATTATTTTAATATTGAATAAAGATTAACATAAGAATGTATATTATGGACTTACTCATCTCTAACTTACCTAGAGAGTAAATAAAACAAAAACTCATTTCCTGCAGAAATCAGTTACACATCTGACAAAAAGCCCTATTAGAAATCCATCATTCCCACCACCATCATCATCATGAAATTACAGGCTTTTAGAGTGATAGGAAATCTGTAAGTAATCTAGTGTTACTCTTTTGTTTTCAAACACAAGCAGTCACTAAATGATTTGCTCAATCCTATGCAACTAGTTAGTAATGAGACCAGATTTAGATCTCAGTCTTAAACCTGTATGATGTTAAACCTGTATGCTTGTTAGACAAAGCTAATCCCCCCAGGAAAGTATCTTGTGGATTTTGAGCTACTTCTTATTGGCAAGCCCTGTACTAAACTCTTCACTCACTCCCTCATGGCACATCAGGTAGATACCCCCGGTTCTGCAATCTTATAGAGGAGAAAATGTAGGCAGTAAAATGTAATTCATGATGAGTAAGACACTAAGCTCTTTGGGACCCAGCATGATGGTTTGAGTGCTTGTACTACTTTATGTGACTGACGAATATACAGCTTTCTGCTCACAGGGCAAGAAAAGAGTGACCTTATCAACACAGAGAGGTCAAAGGCATCGACTTTGATCTGGAGTAATTTCCAACCTAAGACTCAAAAGGAACATTAGAGATAAGTATGCAGACTTCAAGCTCATATTTCCCAGACTTACTTGGGAGGCTCACCCACAGTTGTCAGTGACATTTGGTATAAACCCTACAAACCAAAGTGTGAGTTCACTCTAATTCATTCATTCACCCATTCTTTCAGCAAGCACCTACCGAGAGTCTACTACCAACCCATTCTCCCAGAAAACAAGAACAAGAGGTCTGTTCTGTACTTGCTGTCTTTTGGTAAAACAGACAAGAAAGAATAAGCATAATGATGGCAAATTTTAGAGCATGATAAAAGCTAACGAATGCTGTGAATAACAACAAAAACAGAACCAGAAAAAAATTTGGTTAAGGTGTGAGAGGAAATCAGTTGGCAGTTTTAAGCAGCATGATGTGGATCTGACACCTTCCTTGAAAAGCGACATAGGAATGCAGGAAAAGTGAGTGACATTTGAGTGATAAAGTAATGCACTCGAGGGAGAGAGTGCAGGCTGACAGGTGTACAACTTCCATCCCATGCTGGGAAGAGTGAAGGAGGGAGAGACAAGTGCCACAGCCAGTCACAGTGACAGGGGGCTGCGGTGAGGGTCTCCGCAAGGCTGCTGGCCACTGCTGGAAGAGCTAGGAGAACATTATGGGGTTCTGAGGAGAAGAGTGATGTGCTAAACTTCAGATTTAACAGACTGACTCTGCCATCATGCCACAATAGACCACAGCACAACAGCAACAGCAGGGAGAGGGGGTAGAGCAATCTATGTGAGAAATGAAATGGCTCCAACAAAGGTGATAGCTGTAGAAATGCAAAAACTGCTAAGGTTTTGGATGCAGTTTAAAGGTAAAGCCTAAAATATTATAATTTTAATGAAATGCCTGGAGGTCTAGGAGAAAGGGAGCAGTAAAGTGTGACTCCAGAGGTTTTAGTCTGAATTAACTAAGAAGGACGGGGCTGCCATTAACAAAGACAAGGCAGGGAGGGGCCGTGGATGGAGTGACTGGGCAAAAGAACCAAGATAGAGTTTCTCCTCCCACACCCAGGAGAGGGTGTGGAGAACTCACATGTCAGGTGAAGTCTGCATCCCTTTGGTTTTTCAAGTGCTACCAAAAGGCGTTAAGAAAGAAAAGTATTAAATGTCAACAGGCTTGTCTCTAAATTCATTGGAACAGCTGAACTAAAACCACTAAGTCAGGCAGACACTTACTAAGAAGTTGTATCACGTAACACAGACAGTTCTACTAGGTGTCGCACCAAATGTGCTATGTAGTTCCAGCAATCAAGTGTCAGAAGACAGGCACAAAATTATCTCTCTAGCTAATCACTAAAGCAGTTCTTCTTGAAGCCATCGAGGTAGGTGAGAAGGGGCTGCAGACAGAGAAGGTCTACAAAGCTATGCTGCAGTCCTCACCTGCCCTGCCACACAGGAGGACACATGATACTTTGGAGCTGGACCCTTTGAATTTGAAGTGATGGTGTGGCTAATTACTATGGACACAGACTGCGACACAGTTTGATGTGACCCAGAGGGCATGTGCTGTGGGAAAAGCTTCCATTCAGGGGAGCTGACAAAGGGAGTGTAGACTGGCTGAAGCCTAAGAATGAGAATATAAACCACAGCTCCAGCCCTTAGCAATTGACTCGTATGTCACCACATGCTCCTTTTATAACAGGCAGCAGTAAGCAGCTCTTTGGTCGACATTTCTTCATGCAACAGAAGTACAGATAGAAACCAACTACTTAATTTAAAATTATCTGGTAGCTGCATCAAAAATCAAAAACAGATGAAACAAATTTGAATAATACATTTTTATTTAATCCAATAGATCTAACACATTTTCATTTCATCATAATCATATTATAATTCTAATGAGATACTTTAGATTCCTTTTGTACGATTTTTTTTAAATCAAGCATTTTACGTATTGCAGTTCAGATTAGTCACATTTCAAGTGTCCAGCAGGCACATACTGCTAGTAGTCTAATATGTGACTAATGACTGTACATATCCAGATGTTGAAATCTGTTATTGAGAAATAACAAAATGTGGCATTATGGAAACCAAAAAGCTGACATGAAAGATTTCTGAATTGTACCTTACCTCAAACCTTGGTACACATCATCTTCTTGGATACTGGGTCAGAAGTATGATTTTAGTAACAAGTACACTTGCCAGGAAGGTGATTCAGAGAAACTCAACCCAGCTCCAGACACTTTGTAAAGATGCACAATTATACCCTTAGTACTAAGCAAAAATTATACACAGACCTGTAGGTAGCACCGGCTAGCTATGTGACTCATTCAATTAGTGTAGTTTGTACATTTTCTCACTTGCACTTGGTTCCAGAGTCAATATTGTCCACACAGCTACGTACAAAAATAAGTTTACATCCATGAAAGTGACACTGTGGCAGACCGAGAAAGAGGCACACTGGTTCTTCCTTGAAAAGGCTATGAAGTGCTTATCACACCAACAGACAGCAAAGCACAGAGGACCAGGACAGCAGAAACAAATTCAACCTATAGTATGAGGTATGCAAAATGTGCCCCATTAACAAAGACAGAGAAATCAGTTGACCTTGGATTTGTCAGGAGAGATTTTATTGAAAAATTAAAACTTGTAAATGGGTTAAAAGGGTGATGAGCTTTGGCCAGCAGTTCTAGGTTGTAGGAATACTTTCAATGGAAGAATGCAATTGGGCCCTTCTGTTTCATTGCTAGTGGTAGTGATAGGAACAGTCTAATTTAATTATCAACAACGTGTCAGGGAATAGAAGTATTGGTTACTGTTGATTATACACGCTTCTCTATGTGTGTAATATTCAGAACAAGCTGTGAGACATACAATACCAATATTCTCACTTTACAGAAGGGGAAATGGAAACATTGGCTGAGTAAGTTCCTGCTTAACACAGCAGGGAGAAGCATCATTTGGAGTTGGACCCTTTGAATTCAAAGTGATGGTGGAGCAATGTTGGGGGATGTGAAATTTAAACATCAATATAATATTGGCACTGGAGATATTATTTCAAGGTTGAAGTTTGTATTTTTAATTTACTGTCAAGCGTATAGAAAGAAGTACAGTTAAGGCTGAGATGTGTGCTCTAAGAAATCATCGAAGTTGGAAAAAGATTTTGAGACAACAGAAGAGACAGAAAAATAGGAAAGAGAGCCAGTGCTGGGGAAAGCAGTGCGATGGGATCCGGGGAGGAAGGTCGACGGACATCACATCAAACGAGGAAGGAGGCTAAACTGAAGAAGGTGAAACAAATCTATGCAATCTGCTTAGAAGGAAATGGAAAATAATAGAATTCGTAGTGGAATAATGGAAAAATGGTTGTAAATAAGGAGGCAATAAGAATACTCTCTTGGTCTGAGATTTTTGGTATACTCGAACCAAAGAAAGGAAGGTCATAAAAGACAGAAAAATATCAATATCCCTGATAGTCTTCCCTTGCAAACTAGATCACCAGGTGGTAGAGAAGTTTAGGAGAAAGGTGTTAGTAGGTTCTTCCAAGCTACTTCCTTCTTACGCACAGGAAGAAGAACGAAAGGCAAGTCATGGTGGCTGACACATCAGTGAAAAGAGGAAAGTTCACATGGCTATTGGAGATAATGTACGTCTTCAAATAGCAAAATCATCTGTCTAGAATGAATACTCCGAAAGTGAGCTTGGGAAATTAAAGAGAGTGATAGTGACTCGAAATAGCCATGTGAGAACCAATGATACAAGAAAATGATTGTTGAACACTGGGAAAAGTTTAATTATGGCTTGACACTGCTTTCTTAGTAGGAAAACCCTTTAGTTTCTTTGTTTTCCTTAACAAAGTTTTTAATCCTGAAGGAGCAAGAGGAAGAAGAAACTGGAAATTTAGAAGGACATTAGTAAAAAAGTGGTTTTGATATTCTTTATGAAAAAACTTCATGAAAGAAAAACCACACACTGGTGTAGATACCAAATACATCGCTAACAATCCATGGTGATTTGAAATACTATTTTTAAACTAAGCACAGATAGGTTCTGCACCTGTCTGGAGATGCTGATCTAAGAACTCCAGCATATCTGCCTGAACCAAGATGTGGCTTATACATACTTAAGTATAAAGAAAGACGGAGAAATGAGAAATAAGAATTAATCACAGCAAAAAGAAATATCTTTTCTAAGTAAAGTAAACAAGAGTTAAAGGGTAATAAAAACTATAAGGAGCTTGAGTCTGTCAGTGAAATCTTTCAGCCTGAGCAGATGAGCTGAGACACAGCTAGAGGCAGCAAGGAGCAAGCAGCTGACTTCAGTGGCGGTGGTGCTTTGACCAAGGATGGGACTCACAGAGGACAAACACGATACCACTGCACAGTAGTTGAAGCATGAATGAATTACAGCACCTTTTATGTGCAGCTGCAAAAATGAAATATAGGCAATAAGGCAAACGAGGAATGAAAGAGAGGAGGCAATTTGGTAGACAAAGGGAATAATAATTCAGCAGACCATAGACCTCTTCTGAGAAAGGTCCGGTGTTTGAACGCAGTTTGAAAATGTTTAAATTCCTAAAAGTTGAGAGAATTTTGAGCCACAGAAATCCTAGATTTGATATTACTATGATCTTTATTTCCTTCCAAGCTGAAATTAAAAATGGAGTGAGAAACATTAGTGATAATCAGAGGTGAAACCAATTTATTGAGCTGAGTAACTGTGAAATGTTTACTAAATAGAGCTTTTAAATTCTTGAAGCAGAAGTGTGAGTGCTGAGACAAGAAATCGCCATTTTCTGTTGTGTATTATGCACATCAATATATAATACACTCACACTGACTGGAAGAGAATCAAATCATTTGTGAGGTTTTACCACCATTTAGTTTTGACTGTGAGTTATGATTACATCCAAAACATCAGTTTCATAATTGTCTTCCAGTGCAATGTCAAGTCACTTCCAAGAAATTCTGAAAAACAGTTGACCAGTATTTTTCAAAGAGGGGGAGTATTCCTGCAGAATGTGGATGGGGAAACAATGAAGAATCTATCTGAGATTCAAATCAAACAAACATTTACTTGGAAAAAAAGGAAGCATTTGATTCACAGAAGTCGTCAACTTTTGTGAGCCAATTTAAAAACCAGAGCTTGACTCTAAAAAGTAGAAGATAGACTCTCAAGATACTTTTGGAAACACACAAGGATGGTATAAAAAATTATTATTATAAAAAATATTCCTTTGTTAATTTACAAGTTTTTATTTAAAAAGATGAAAGCTACATTTTTCAGCTAAAATCACATTTTAACTTCCTGAATTGAGTGAGAAGTAGCACACATACAACAAAAAGGTAAAATTCTCAATGATTCTTAATAGCACTCTCCTAGCAGAATTTCTCTGATGGAAGAAACTAATTGAGAAGTTATTTCAAGAAGCAATCTTCATTAAAATTTTAGGACCTTGCAGATGCCTACAGTTTTAAGAAATTGCCCGATTTAAACTAACGGTAGCACCATTCTATACTAATGCAAACTACAGAATAAACAATTGATGAGAAAAGAGGACACTCCATGCTAATGTGTCAAAAGTCATTTGGACTGGATAACTTTATAAATATGCCCGTATAATCCAAGGAATAGTAAGATGCCACACAAAGCATACAGTTCTGCTACGTGTAGTTTATAATTAGATTGACGGATAATCAGAGAGATACAAATCAAGAGAAAAAGAATCAGAGAGGAAACCAAAGAAGTGGTAAGCAGCAAGCAAAGCACAGGAAGACACAGGCAGCTCTCCAGACACCCTGGTGATGAGAGAGGTGCAGAGTTTCCGTGCGGCTCCCGGGAACTCTGTGTACCCACACCGTGCCGCTTCCCAGCCATGGGTCACTAGGAACGGAAAACAGCATCAGACGACAATGTGCTCATTATTTTCACTTGTTCATATAAAAGAAAAAAAATCTTATCCATTGGAACAAAATCAGAAGAAAAAAATTTTAATGAGCCTAATATATTTCAAGTAAATGGTACTGTTCCTAGGGTAATTAGCATCCTAGAACATCTGCTATCTCACTAGGGAAAACACAATCTAATTTTAACTGCCGATATCCTAAAACATTTATAAACCTGCAAATGACACCCTCGTGCCCTGAAAATGCATACGGCGCAAGGTAATTGCAACTGCAAAATGAAATGGAGCCTGGAGAGGCAAGTATTCTATCGGACATCGCCATTAGACATTAATTTGCTATTAATTAATACAGACGTGGCAGCTAAACTGCCTCCCTGTTAACAGAAAATCGAATCCCCAGTTCTCACTGTATATATGAGATGTAAAAGACTCAAAACACAATGAGATCATGAAAATACTTTTCTATATCCTTTATAACAGTTTGTATATCCTACCTTAGTTTCTGATATTATGTAAAATTCAGTCTAATGGAGTACTAAGGTCTGGCCCAAGGAAAATGCAAGACCATTCTTGCTGCCTCAAGCATTTCTCTTTCCTTTCATCAACTTTAGACAACCTGTTTCCAGTTCCCCATTCATGTGACGCGTAGCCTAAGGTAAGACAGACTTCCTCTAAAGAAGACCAGGCTTTGTGCAACTTGCCTATCAATACATAGTTTGTTATTTTTTTAAAATAGTAATGTAAGCTACATGTTTTCTGGTGCATATGGCCAAACAAGAGATCAGCAAATGGATGTTAAAAAAAGTAGATGAATCATGAGCTCATGAAGTTCAGGAAAGGAGTAGAAGAAACAAATGAAAACATCAGAGAAACAGACACAAAATTGGAGCAGACAGAACTGTGACATAGGTGCACAACAAAAAATTAAAAGAAGTGGCAGGGAGGTAGCTGAATGGCATAAGCACCTGGCTAGCAAATATAAGGTCCTGAATTTGATACTCTGTACCAAAAAATAAATTATACAGAAAAATTCAAAACGTAGAGTTAAATGGGCTAAAAATTATTGGTACAGAAATCAAAGAAACACATAAAATATTAAAACACAAGCTCAAAAAATTTTCAATAGATAAGCCAGGCATGATGGCGCATGCCTTTAATCCCAGCACTCAGGAGGCTGAGGTAGGAGGAGCGTTGTGAGTTCGAGGCCAGCTTGGGCTACAACATGAGCGCAAGGCCGGCCTAAACTACATAGTGCAACCCTTCCTTAAAAAACTAGGGCCGGGAGTTTGGCTCAGTGGCTTAAGTGCCTGTCTGGCAGGTGTGAGGTTGTGAATCCGATCCCCAGTGCCCCTAGAAAAAGCAGGAATATGTACCATATCTCAGGAATACTTCATACTGAGATATGTCCCAGTTACAGTACAAGTGTGTCTTGACTTACAAGGGAGTTATGCTCTGATAAATCCATCATAAATTGAAGACGTCCTAAGGTGCCCATGCATTTACAATGCCTAACCTGACGCACGTCACAGTTTAGGAACACAGCACACTGTGAAGCGCTGGTAGTTTCCCCTTGGGATTACAGGGCTGATCAGGGCTGCGGGGCGCTCCTGCTGGCCCCACTGCGAGGGGGAATTATACTCGCACATCACTGGTCTGGGGAAGACCGAAATTCAAAGTACAGTTATTACTAGATGTAAATGCTTTCACACCATTGTAAAGTCAGAAAATTGTATGCCCACGTACTGTAAGTCAGGAACTGTCTATAGTTGTTCAATTTAAAAGAAAAAAAGGTACTCATTGGGCAGCCAGACAGAATGAGCAAGTCATTTTTAAAGAGCTAAAAAAAGTCAATCTGGCCTCCAATTCCTTTATTACAATAGTCAATATTAGGAAAAACGATGATGAAAACCTCAGGGCTAAAGTGTGTTCAAAACACTTTTCCTCCCACCCAAACTGGTGTTTAGGAGATCAAGGTATTTGACCAAGCAAAAACAAGAACATTTGCTATGAGCTTATCCTGAAGAAGTGACTTGGGTAAAAAATTTTGCCAAATCTTAAAGAATAAAAAGCTATAGAAAAATGATTAGAAAGGACCACTTAGTCTGTTTAACTAGGACTTAGGTGGGGAATGTGACAGATTGAGCAAGTCATTTTTAAAGAGCATACAGTAATCTAACAACACATGCATGGGGAAGACTGCAAGAATTCCTAAAAGTTAAGTTCCTTTCGCTTATAGCTAGCTGAAAAACTGTATCACTAAAATTGAATAATTGGAAAATTCAAGTTTAACAACATATGTTAAGAAACCCAACATTATCAACCAAATTGAATATGAAGAAAGAAGAGTAAAATAAATAAATAAATAAATAAATAAATAAATAAATAAATAGAAGAGTAGAGAAAAATACACTAACATAATATTGCTCCCATTTTGGAGTTAACAGGTATTGTAGAAAAATATGGAATTAAAGACTTTCTAGAAATTCCTAGTTTAAACATACAGAAACCAAAGTCCAAAGAACAAAATTCTGAAAAAATATCTGATAAAACTTGAAAGTATAATGTCAAGGAACATGACTCACCACATCAGTAATACCGACATACCATCAGTGAGTTATCCTCAATTATTAGACATAAAAGAAACAAACTGGGAAACTGAGTGAAACTTGATTGTATAATAAGTCAAAGATGCAGTCTTTAAAAACCCACAAATCAACAGCATGAAGTGCTCAAATATTCCAAAAGGATACAATCAATGTAGACAGTATTTTCCAATAAATATGCAATAAAACTAAAAACTAGAAAGAAAATGAGAGGAAAACGTCAAGCAAGGAGAAATTTAAAACAAATAAAGTAATTCTCTTCAAAAATTCAAGAGTCAAGGAAGAAATTGATACCTAAAACTTAAGAAAATTGTTGTTGTTTGTGCTTGGAGTGTCTTCCAAATGCTCATGAGCCCAGAGCCCTGGCGTTTGTAGTGGTTGGCTCAGGGGCCAGGTGTACAGTTGGGAGGCAGGGGCTTTGGAGCGGGTGGGCACTGGGGTGTGACCTGAAAGCTGCACCCTCCTCCCCAGTTCCTCCCTTTTCTCTGCTTGCTGGCTGCCCTTATGTGAGCAGCTTTCTTCTAAGGTAGGCCTTTCCACACTGCCATTTCTCCCTCAGAGCTGGCTAGCCATGGACTAAACCTTCTCAAACTGTAAGCCCTAATAAACCTTTCTTCCTTTAAATTGTGAGTATTAGGCATTTTGTCCCAGCAACAAGGAAAGGTACTAAGACAAATATGTAGGAAAACATCAGTATTAAAATAATTACACAGTAAAGCCCAAAAGAAATCCTAATCAGAGCCCAGAAGAATAGTTGTTCCTTACATATACATAGTAAGTTAACAAATTTTTTAAAAATGTTATATATAAGGAATTCTGAAAAGGAACAACACAAAGGGCAAAGGAATGCCAAATGGAGGAACTGATTAAAATGA
Organism: Dasyprocta punctata; assembly: GCA_004363535.1. NCBI lineage: Eukaryota > Metazoa > Chordata > Mammalia > Rodentia > Dasyproctidae > Dasyprocta > Dasyprocta punctata. Next base: position 11,258 of record RJWM01018516.1, read on the forward strand.
AAATTTGAATAAATAAATTAGAAAATCAGAGGAAACAAAACTAATCAAAATCACTATTGGAACTAGCAACAAAATAATAAACCAGTGGCTAACTAAAGTCAAAATGAAGATTCACAGTAAATTACTTAGCTCACCTATATGAAAATGTGTTTCAAAATGTGGGTTACATGATTATACCCCAGATAATATAATTTATTAAGTGTCACCTGAAAAGTTTGAAATTTGAAAGTGCTCAATTTACACAGAGAAATATTTGTAAAATGCTGTCATGGAGCTACCCTAAAAACAGCCCCTGTGGTTTTATAGGGAATCCTGTTGAACCCGAGAAGATGTTAAAATTCTTTAAACTATTGTGGATCAAGGACTTTCAAATCTTAGCACAAGTAAGAAACATCTGAAAAGTCTGTTAAAATACAGGGTAGTGATTCCCATTCTAGAGATTCTAACTGAGTAGGTCTTGGTTAAGACCATAAGTTCATGTTTCAAACAAGTGGCTTGATAAGTGGTCCTGAACTAGGGAATATTTTGTCACTAGGGAAAATCTATCAATACCTGGAGATTTCTTTTTTTATTGTAGGGACCTTCTGGGAGACTAATAATGACATCTGATAGGTAGAAGCCAGAAATGCTATAAAACAATTAGCTGTTCACAAGACAGTGTTCTCACAGTGCAGGGTTCTACAGCCCAAAATGTTAAGAGTGTTGAAGTTCTCGTGTTACTGATTCTGCTGGTCTTTGAGGATCACTGAGCAGGAGTTGGAAAATTTTTCCCTAAAGAATTAGATATCAAATATTTTGAGTTTATGGGCCTCATGAAATCTGATTCACATTCTTCTTGGTTTATTTTTACACCTCTCTAAAAATATACAAGCCATTATTAGTTTATGAACCTTACCAGTACAGACCTTAACTGAACAATAAGAATACAAATTTGTTGTGAACTACAAGTACAAAATGTAGAAGTCCTTCATAACATGGCCATTTTCTTTGTAGCTTATTATCAAAATTAGTTTTTACAGGGTCATTAACACCAGGAGCAATAAAAATATGCTCACAAGGGCCAGGAGTTTGCCTCAGTGCCTTAAGCGCCTGCTTGGCAGACGCGAGGTTGTGAGTTCGATCCCCGGTACCAACAAAAAAAAAAATAATAATAATAAAATATGTTCACAGCCGGGTGTGGTGGCACACGCCTTTAATCCCAGCACTCAAGAGGCTGAGGTAGGAGGAGTGTTGTGAGTTCGAGGCCAGCTTGGGCTACAACGCAAGCGCAAGGCCAGCCTGAACTACATAGTGAGACCCTGCCTCAAAAAACTAGGGCTGGGAGTTTGGCTCAGTGACTTACGCGCTTGTCTGACAGGCGCGAGGTTGTGAGTTCAACCCCTGGTGCCGTAAAAACAAACAAACAAACAAAAAACATTCACTATCACTACTATTATTTCATACTTCCTAGTGATGAACCAAAATACTTATACAAAAAGTTATGTTTGCAAAACTGTTAAGCAGAAGTGTAGCAAAAAAAAAAAAAAAAAAGGAGATGGTCACGATATCCGTTTGTCACCTGTACTGGAGACGCAAATAAAATCCCCAACAGACAGGGCCATGTAACTGAGTCCACAAGTTGAACATGGGCAGAAGTGAGAAACGCCAATTCAAAGCCTGCCTAACAAAAACATTCTAAGTCATCCCAGGTCCCCTTCCACAGACCTCCATTTGGACACAGCACACCTGTGTAGAACTCAGCCCTGGAAACAGGAGTTGGGGAACCATACCCACAGGCCAAATTGGCCTATCACCTATGCTTGTGAATTAGGTTTTATGGCACACACCCATTCTTGTTCATTTATGTATTGTCTAAGACTGGTTTTGAATTACTATAACAGTTGTGTGGCAGCAGCAAACCATGATGAACCATCAACTTATACCTATTAGGATGGCTATCATCACAATGACCAGAGAGAACAAGTGTTGGCAAGGAAGTAAAAAAAAGAAATCCCGTGTGCATTGTAAATGAGACAGTCATAATAAAAAGTTAAAGTCTCAAAATTATTGTTTTCTCTCAAAGGTCAGACATTGCAAAAACAAAATATTTCAGTAGAGCTAGACTTCACAAACTCTTTGGAATCCATAGCCCAGGTTTTCCTTAACTGCCTGTCGGCCATCCCAATCACAATATTAGCGAGCGGAACATTCTGCGAAGCCACTGCTAAGACAGTAGCAAACGTCTGGTTTTAAATACGCCCCTCTGCTGCTGGATTAATACAGTTTCAGCCCTTTGGTTTTCAGCCTGAAAATGAGACAAAGAAATCAATGATGCAGAAAAGACATGAAAGTTTCTCTTTTAAGGGAGCCAATTTGTAGTTATTAAAACTCTGATTCTCCATGAGCCTGCGCTGCTTTGAGGCCCGTGATTAACATACTCATGCTTTCCGGTATCAGAGAAACCCAAACACACAGGCAAGCTAGACTTTGTTCACAACCAGCCAGATATCCCGCCGTGAAACAGACATGATAAAGAACAAAAACAGTACTCTCAAAGAACATGCACTTTTTCAGCTTTTCCATTCCCTGCCTGTGTTTACAAGAGTTTAAAAAAGGAAAAAAAAAAAAACCCACTAATTGACTGATAAAATGTTCCTTAAGATTATCACAGTTCCTGGGGGAAAGATGAATAGCTAATGAGAGGCCATATAATCACTGCCTGTTCTCTGGGTTTATATTTGCTTAACAATTACTTAATTACAACACAGCTAATGTTATAATGCAGGTTTATATATTCTCAATGAACACTTCTGTTACCAAAAATAATACCCAATAAGTTTAAAGATAAATGTAAGCTGTAATACACGTCTCAGGTTCACTAAGCATCCCGGCACCGTGGGGTGAAGATCAGGCAAGGAGCAGCCCTTATCCAATGCCCTGGGAGGTGTGTTCCTTCGCGCTCAGGGGAGCTGAAGGTGCCATTACACTCATCCAACACTACAGAGCTCTCCCAGTGTCTGTCATTTCTTCCAGTAATCGCTCATAAAATTAATTAACTTTATCCTTCTTTGTTTTAAGAAGGATTGAAACTAAGATTTGATTTGTAGATAAAAAGTACAGCAAAGTAAAATAAATGCAATAAAACAGAGGAGAATTGACAAATAATGGTAGAAAAAGAAAATAGCTAGGAAAGGAGGTTAGGATACCAACTGTCCTAAATTCTGTGTGTTCAACCCAAACCGAGGAATACATGCTTAGAAATTTCACAGTATACCTGACTTAAAAGAAAAATACCTTTTTATGTAATAGAATTGAAGAGAAGTTTCTTCTGTGGATTATCTTTAGAAAAAGTATAACGTGATAGAAAATATTTGGACACTACATTCAAGGGCAAGTGAATTTTCACAGGGCTTTTTCTTTTAATGAATCTCAATATAGGAACACGAAACTGAATCAAATTACATTTCAATGAAAACAATGCTGTTGGAGAAGGGGGGTCAATCTATTAATAAATATCTCTGACTTTGATGGCTTAGTTTAATCCAAGGATCTATGAGGAATTTTTAATAATGGCAGGATTATACCGGATGATTAATTTTTGAATATATGATGCTATCAAAAGGAGTTAATGTGATACTTACAGAACTTTCAAAGCACTGAAAATTCACCCTAGGACATCGCATAATGGAGAGCAATGCGCCAAACACGGATACGTCTCTCTGTGGTTGGTTTCTACAGGCAGAACCTGTTCCCAGCTTTGTCCCTGGCTGTTCCTCCCTGGACAGCTCTGAGGACACAAGGACGGTCACAGAATAACATCCTAGGATACAGCAAAGTCAAGCTGGCTGTGCCTGCTGCAAGGTTGCGGGCAGCATGGACACAGTTGGTTTGTCTCCAGACATTATTTAGCCTTAAAACCCTCCACGTTAGCTTGACATGTGTTTATTATTTATTCATCATCTTTGTACAGAAGGTTATTTAACCTGCTCCCCCTTTTGAAGGATAGGATAAAGTAAATTAAGCTGCTTCACATCTCAGACAATATGTCTGCATTTGTGAAATAATACACAAACTAAAGATAGAAACAAGCTTTGCTTTAACCTTTTCCTACCTTAGACTGTCCCTCTTTTATCACTCGAAATAGATGTTAGTCTTCTCTTCGACTCATTTTTCTCTAATTATGTGAATCACAGATAGCTTCCCTTGGGTTTTTTCACTCTTTTGTCTCAAATTTTGTGTTTCTAAATGAAGTATAAAGAAATTTCCCTCATTTTCTAAAAATTCATTATGATTCTATAATTTTCCTGTGTACTATGCCTCCTCATAAATTCATTGAGAGTGATATAATGTATTATAATAGTTACATTAACAAAATAACTATGATTAATATAATCACTCTTTTAATAAAAGTAGCATATAATTGTATTATGCATATTATATGCTATCATAGTTTCCAAATATACAATAAAACAATTTTTTAATGTTTTGCAACAGTTCCTTTTATTAGTAACTCTCATTTCTTCAAAATTCATACCAATTTTAATACTTATTACAATGTTTTTATATTAAGTGTTTATCACAGGAGCAAATCCTAAAGTCCAGTATAGCTCAGGCTCCCTGAATTTGGGTTCCCTTCTATTCTGGGAAGGCAATCATTTAGCTATCTATATAGTACTTTATTAGATTTCGTAGAATGAATACTACTAAGATTTCACACTATTATGTCCTACAACAAATGGAATCAGTTCTTAAGACTGCTATGCATTTTGCTGTTTTGGATGACCTCCACCATAAGACCAAGTGCAAGTACATGGAGCCCAAGAGTTACAATTAATCTATTCGTATGCCTCCTATGAATTTTCAATGAATATTCAGTGTTCCCATTGCAAAGCATGCCTTGTATTTCCTGTTTATACTGTTTTATTCACCTTTCTTTCATTGAGAAAAAATGCTTGAGGTAATTTAAAGGAGGACAGATTCTGGCTCACAGTTTCAGAGGTGTCAGTCCACGATCACTGGCCTTGCTGCTTTGGGCCTGTGGCAAGGCAGAAACACCACTGCAGTGAATGTGTGCGAGAGCAGAGGTGCCGACTCATGGTGGCCAGAGGCAAAGAAACAGCGAGGAGGGGGCTGGGTCCCCAAACCCCTTCAAGGACAGTTCCCCAGGGACAGGGACCTCCCTCTTTCCACCGGGTCCCACCTCCTGAAGGCTCCTTCACCTCTCAGCTGTACCACAGGCTGGTGACAAATGGCCCTTTGAGGAACATATAAGATCCAAACCAATCAATTATGCATCTTCTCCTGGAATGCTCAGTCATCGCTTGCCCTATGCTATCGCCTGTCTGTGAAGTTCTGTGATCAAAATATTTGAAATGGTCACATTCTTTGGAACCACAAAATTTTATGTCACTCTTCTACAAGAAATCACATTTGGCCTTCTCTGCTGCTCAACAGTGGCTTATATTCACTTGTATTTCACACACCAGAGTATTTTGTTATTTTGGAAAGAAAGCACATCTTGTTAATCTCTGTCATCTACTAAGAACATCTAACACCATGGTTTTAATACAAAGTAGCACAACTCTTGATGAACGTATGAGGATTCCCAGCATGCACAGAAATCACGTAATAATTTCAACTGGCAATGACTTAGGATAACTATAATATTTGGGCAGTATTAACCAGAATATTTAGATATGATGTAATCAATGACAGAATAGAGTCATTCAAATGAAATAGTGTTTTTTTCAGTATCTTCTCTTAGCCCTCTAAAATGCTATGCACAAATAAATGAAACACTTACCAGTCAACCAATTTAAAGGTCAGACTCATCATTACACAGGAAATCAAGTTTGCCGAATGGAAGACAAATTCCCAATTCAGTTCCTCTAGTTGTGATTGCTGACCTCTTTCCCTCCTAAACACTGACAGTTACAAATATTTATTGCAATTCACTTCTCCCCACTTCAGGACGTAGGTATTCTTCTTCCTATTATAACAGTTGAGGAGCCAGAGCCAGAGAAGTTGTATAGTTGCCCAAAGTCCCATAGCTGGAAGTGGAAGAGGGGGCCACTGTCTGCCCAGCCTCCATCACCACACTTCATGGGCAAAAAAAGAAACTCGGAGGCATGAGATTTAGTTCTCCTTCTTCACAGAGGTTGTTTTCTGAGTAGTGCAACAGGGTTTTTAGTGACTGATCCATTTAACCAATATAATCTGATTATATTTCTGCCTTCGAAGTTTTTCAAAGAACTGCATGCTTAAAAGCATAGTAATAAAATGAAAATCTAAACTTCTTTTATTATCTATTAATCCATTTATCTGTTCTGTCTTCATTTTCATTGTCCTACATGGATAACGGTGCTTATCTCTGTTTCTTTCAAGAAAGGCAGTGAGGATAAATTAGTTGTGAAGAGCACAAATAAGATATACTGGTTAGTATTACTATTTGTTAAAAACTATATGTATATTTATAAATTATATGGATGTATTAATATGGGTATATGTATATTATAGTTGAAGTCATATTTTTTAAAAGAGCTTACATATGGAAACTTAATGGTCTTCATTTTTCATTCATTTAATGATTGACTATATTTCCTATCATTGATCACATTGTATCTAAATATCTCTAATCCAGCCCAAATATTGTAGTTAGATAATCGCCAGTTGAAATTATTATGTGATTTCTGTGCATGCTGAAGCTTTCTAAGCCAATTAGGTAACTCTTCAGAGTCCTGGCTTCCTCACTTGTGAAATGGAGATTATAACATGTATCTCCTGGTAGAGATGTGTGAATTGCATGAAAGCATTTATTATGTTGTCAAGTGTCTGTCTCAGTGTCCAGCACATAGAAGACAATCAATAAAAACTAGGTCTTATTTCTTATGAGATATTGGAATACTTTTCTTAATTTCTTAATTTCCCAATGAACATTCTTTGCCAGGAGTCTCTAAGTAAATGTCCTGTCTCTTAACCAATAGGATGCTAGCAGACATGTTCTAAGAGAGGTTCAACAAGGGCTTGCATCACTGAGTTTGCTCCCGCGGGCTTCTGTAATTACCATGAACAGATTAAGTCCCAAGTAGTCCATTGTACAAGGAAGAGAAGAGGCATGAGCTGCAGACCTGGCCTCAACTGGAGTCTCACAGCACAGCACAGCCATGCCCAGCCTAGACCAGTGGTGAAGACTTCACATGAGGACAAGGATGAATTATTGTCATTATAAAGCAAAGAGTCCTGTCCTGATGGGTTATGCATTACTGTGCCAATACACGAGTGATTAAAAAAAAATTATACTGAGAATCGAGATGTTGGTTTTGAGATCAGGAGGTGAGTGCTGAGGAAACAGCCACAGGGATCAGTTTTGTGAAGATATTTAGTAAAAACTGTTGCCTGTGATGTCTGGAGACAAAATACGTTTAATGAACTTGTGGACTTAGGCAACCAAAATATGTTTAACGAACTGTGGATTTAGGCAAGCAGGTTGCAGCTAGAATATTAAAAGAGTAAGTTTCTCCTTAGAGTATTTGGTAAAATTGTACTTGAAACAGACAAGTTCAGCAAAGAACTGATTGGTGTGTTAACATAACTAAGAAGATATTTAAGGAGGCCAAAAATGTTGGGCTTCCTGGGCAGGAAGATAAAACCATTTACTATTTCTGATCTCATAAGAGAATAAGGCCTCATAAAATAGGGGCAAAAATCAAACCATGTATATTTGGAAATACCCTCATAACACCTAATAGTTAAGAGGCATTTAATCAACTTAAGATCTTACAACAAATCTTGTTTCATGTGATGGAATGTTACACAACAATTAAATTAATGAAGTAGATCTTAAATATATCAGTGTGGATAAAATGTAGAAGTATAGTGTGAAATGATGAGAAAAATACCAGGAGAATTATAAAGCATAATGACATTTAGTGATTTTTAAAAACATAAATTTTATATACTATTTATACATCTACAAAACCAAATACTTAAAGTATAAATGTACAAAAGCATACACAGATATTAAACCCCTCAAAATAGTAGTTAATGCTAACATGAAAATAAGGGAAAAGTCTACAACTTTAGTTGTACTGTAATATTTTATTCCTTTCCAAAATATGTTACCTAAAGAAATACGCCATTACTTGTGTTAAAGGTGCATACATCCAATATCTTGGTTTGTTTTTCTGAGTTTTTGGAAACACTTCATAATTGAATTAAAAATAATATTTAATGGAAAGAAATAAAGCATTCATTTCAATGCACAACATCACACTTGTTATTCCCATGTGAAAAATAATAAGAAAATATCTAAATATTAAAGTAGGCATTTTGGTACGTGGACGACCTTGCTGTATGTGGGCCTGAAGCATGTGTGCGTAAATAATGTAACAAAAAGAGAATCCAATTTAACGGCACGCTCGCCTGACTGGCAGCCAAAGAAGAAATATAAGGCCAGCTGTTTCCACCAGTCTTGTCTGAAGGAGAACTTTGAGAGTGTATACAATCAGTTGCAACACATTCACTGGTGCTGCAACCAAACCTGGAGAGAAGCGCAGGCCGAGTGGAGGACTTCAGCATCTAAACATAGACATGTGCCTGCCACGGAAAGCCAGGCTAGCACCAGAGAAGAAGCAAGCTGTACTCACACTTTTCCTGCTTATCCCATCCAATTCCTGCAGCAGACAGCACATATTTCCATCAGATATTTGCCATGGACCCAGACAATCATATGACTTTCCCCATGCTGCTCTGTGATTTCTGAGGGAGACTCCCGTACTGGACTGGCCTCCTTAGCAGAGCGCCTCGTGACTGGAAGGGGTCAGGCCAGAGATGCGGGCTGAGGTGCGGGTGGGGGCTGGTAGCACCCAGTTCAGTGAGTGAGTACTGAGTTTTGCGGTACTTCTCTATGGACGGAAAACAAAGGCGTGAAGGAGTAGCTAAATACAGTTTCCAGCCCCTGGAGATGCAGACCTGTTTCACAAGCTGTCTCGGGACCTAGGGAAGATGCATGACTTACAATTATGCGGTGACTGTCATTACTAACGTCACGCAGACATGACCTGTGCATACTGGTTTGTGCACGTGGTAATTTAGGATGAGTCTTGATTATTTGAAAATTTATTGTGCAACTCCCAACATTTAGAAGTTTACACTGGAAAGCAAAGGTTTTTATAATACAAAATATTTATACAGTAAACTATAAGATTAGCCCACCTTTGAATATGGTTTCATTTTAATACATAATAGTAACTCATGGTTACAAATTACAACTTGGGTTATATTTCATGAAGTATATTTATTTGCATATGTCTGTATTTTTACAATGAAAACCTTTAGGAAACTTATTTTTTACTAATTATTGTAAAATGAGGCTTTTTGAAAGCACATTCTTTTTTTTTCTATTTCTTATTTCAATGTTGAATGTCATTTTTCTAATATTACTATGACTTCTAGATGACTACGTTGATGCCAAAGGTAGTCTTCTTTAATCTCTTTCATATCCATACAAAATAACATCAAGACTCCAGGCATACCCAGTCCAAAATCTGCGCTTTTAACTAGCATAAAGCTTAGCTCTCCAGGAGAAAATGTAAAATTAGAACTAAAGCACCCCAGTAGGAAATTCTGGAAAGACAGTGAAGAGATAGTAAAGAAGGCCAGAGAGTGGAAAGGGAGCCCTTAGGAATCCTCGGCAAACATGAAATATTTAAACCAGGAGCCCCTGCTCACCATGGGGCCGGGCCTGCAGCGGCAGGCAGGGGCAGGGGCACACTCTGCGTCGGAGTCTGAAACATTTCTGACACCTCTCCAGCAGCTCTGCCCAGCGCTGAGCCCTCACACAGGAGCTCTTTCTGTGGTACCAGTGAGGCAAGTCACCAAAATGGGTCACTTTGGCTTAGTCCCCCACCAGCGCTCTGCACACACGGAACGTGTTTCACAGACAGGCCCTGAAGTCAGCCTCCAACTCAGCGCAGCACGCCGAGGCCCTGTAGTCCACTGGTGGTGACTTGGTCCCTGCCTCACGGTGCTTACACAGATAAACAATGGTCATCGCCTGGTAACAGCCCAGTCGATACATAGCAAAGAGACAGTTGTGCAGTAGCTAACTACAAGGTAAGCTGTGGCTAAGGTACGGTTTGATGCCCTGTAAGCTGAAAGCACAACAGCGGGAATGAAAGACCTTCCATTCAGTTTTTAACTCAACCCAACACAGGGAAAGGTTTGGGTCATCTTCCCTACAACTGCCATGGGACCAGCAAAAAACACTGCACAAAAATGTAAAAGAGGCTCTGGAGTTAGAAGAGAAGTGGAAGTACTCTCAGGCTAATTAAAACATCCAAGGCTGGGACACTCGCCAGTTACTCGACAAGAGAAAACTCAGCTCACAGCACCAGTCCATCCTATTTCTGTCGTTCAGTCTGTGCGTAACAAAATGGGTAATGGCATAGGGTTCCCATTTCAGCATGTGGGCTTATTTAATCCTAAATAAATAGTAAAACGTATTATTCCTGCACTTGCTATAAGCGAACTGATTACACATGTAATCAATTTAATCATCCCACCAATTCTTTCTTGTAGTAATATTATTTTTGGCTTAGACATGGGACTCTGAACCAAGCAAGGCCAAGTAACAGGTGCCGGTCACGGAGACAGTGAGGAGAGAGCCACGGCTCACGCCTGGGCAGTGTGACGTTTGTCCATCTCTTACAACTGTGCCTCCTCTGTAACCAAACAACAACCCTAGGTTTTATTAGGTCATGGGTTCTGATTTAAAAACATGTCTGGAGCACTGTCCGTCAGCAAGGTGTTGGACCAGCATAGGGTTAAAGAGAGGGACATGGCTGTTGACCTGTTTATATCCATATGTAAGCACAGGGAGGCGCTATGCGCATGACATTTGTGTGAGGCACAGCGGAAGGAGGGTTCAGCCTGTGACCTGCCCAGCCAGTGGCCCCGACTTCAACATTAAACTTGTTGTCTCTATCAATAAAAGTAGGGAAGCGTCAGATCACTAGCCTTTTTACAAATTCTTTAGGAGCAAGTATTATTACGTGTTACGCATTACAATAGCTTCCTCCCCTTTCTCTCTCTCTCTCACTCTCTCTCTCTCTGTCTCCTTTTCTCTCTCCTTCCTTCAAGCCAATTACTGTCATGCAGCATGCGCTAGCACAACAGACTTTTTTCTCCTTCATTTTTAAACAATGCAACAGAATCTATGTTAAAGATGAAGGGTGTTTAACAGAAGGTGTCCTTAGAGTTTGGCCCTAGCTCCCCGTCCCTGGCACAGTCTGTGGCTTCCTCTCTCCCGCTGCAGGCCCGCATACAGGAACAGCACACTTGCAGAATCCAGGCCCCGCGGGCTCAGCTGGTGCCTCGTCAACACCTGCAGGTGAGCGCGAGCCCAGAGGACTAGAGCTGAGGAACCAGGCACACCGGACCAAATGAGGAAGTAGCGAAATTGACATTGAACACTTCTAGAAACTTTTATTATTTTTTTTCTCATGACTTAAAATTCATCCCAGAGTGGCTGTGGTGTCTGTGAATACAAAAAGCCATAGAGAAATATCTGAAAGAGACAAAAATGAACTGAATTTATTCACTATGAGGGAAGGGGTGTGGAGACAATTCCTGTGTGACTGTTATGAAGTGACATTTGGTGAGCTGATACCAGGAAATTGTAAGATCGTGTTCTTTTTTGTTCTTGTCAATTCCTAATTTTTGGAGAATCTTTATGGTTGGAGTAAAAGGGATTTAAAGGGGCTTTGACACAGAATGCACTGCTCTCTATGGGGAAAGTTGTCATCTATATCTCATTAGCGCCATTTAGGCGGAATGGAAATTGACCACTCTAGCCCTGAGAGAGACTATTATTCAAGCGCCATCCGCTCATGCCTGCTCCGTCTCCTAAGGGGAAAAGCCCCTTGGAAAGAGGACCGTGAACTCAAGCCTCCTTTTGCCAAAGGCAGACAGCTTTTCAGAACTGCAGACGCCCTTCTCCATTGGCAAAGCTCTTTCATGGCACGGTTCTAACAGCCAGGGCAGCAAAGGGAGTGGGGAGCTGTCCCCTTATTCCGTAAGTCTGTTCTGTCATCCTGTCTTGCCCTGGTGACTCTTCATCAAACAGTACTTGTCTTCCACCTGTCCCCGGTCCTTCTTACCCTTTGTGGGTTTACACTGTCACCATCTTACTGATCTCCTTCTGGCATATTATGCATGCATACATTTATGGAATGTCAGACTCTCTTAAGTAAGAACAGTGGCTCTGTTTTTTTCACAGATCTATCCCTGGGGCTTGCAAAGGTAACCAGGGAGTTCAAAGTCAGTACTAGGTGAATGAATGAATACTGAACAAAGGATTAAAAATAAAGGGTGAGCCAGGCGTGGTGGCCACGCCTTTAATCCCAGCACTCGGGAGGCTGAGGTAGGCGGAGCATTGTGAGTTCCAGGCCAGCTTGGGCTACAATGTGAGTGCAAGGCTGGCCTGAGCTACATAGTGCGACCCTGCCTCAAAAAACTAGGGCTGGGAGGTTGGCTCAGTGGCTTAAGCACCTGTCTGGCAGGCATGAGGTTGTGAGTTCAATCCCCAGTGTCACCAAAAAAAAAAAAAAAAAAAAAAAAAAAGGGTGAGAAGACTGTTACTTGTTGACATGGTGGTGACGAATCTAGCCTAGAACACTGATCTTACAAATATGTATCTTGTCCTTCTGTGGAAATCCTAAACCTCCCTTGGAGGTCAGCTGTCCCAAAGGGTGGAGATGTGTCACGAGGCGTCCAGCGAGTGCTCAATAAATGCTGCCTGTGGATCCGAGCCACAGAGAATCCCTCCCACCATGTAAACGTGGTGTTTTTCCACATGGCAATGAAGCCGTGGAACTAACTCCACAGGGAGGAGGGGAGCTGCAGACAGTTCCTAAGGAGGCTCCAAGGAGAATTTAAAGAAGCAGCCACTGTGAATTCTTGAAGGCATCCATCGCAATCCACAAGACCACCCCCGCACGCACCTCCAACCCTGACCTTCCCCATCACCTTCTTGGAGTGAAATGGATTTTTGTGGTTGCTAAACTCGGTATGTGCTCTTTGTAAACATTTAGAAAGGCACAGAATATACGGGGGGGGGGGGGGGAGGAAGGACCAGAGACTTGTGTGTAATCTCAATGCTCGGAATGAACATACAGTAAACATGACTGTCTGTATTTTTTCATTTCCACCACACACATGTAGGTAATGCATTTTAAAAGTTTCACAGTGACTCCTCAGCGTTCTCCATTTTACTGTGTAGTCTTCCAAGTTTCCATGACTGCATCACTCTTACATGACTATTACTAGTTTATTCATTCCAATAGTTGCAGATATTTTATTGCTTCTAATTATATACTTATCAACAAAACCATGAAAATACCATGTAAGCAAGCATTTGCAGTCTCCTCATATTGTTTCCTTAGAATAAATGCCCTTATTATATCAGAGTAGAGACACTTTTAGGTTCTGAGGCTCATCCTAAACCTTTCACCCAGAATACTTTTAACAGTATATTTTCCTGAAGTGGTACCAACATATTAGGATAAATGTATATACATTTCAACTTCATAAATGTATCACCTTTGATTTTATATAACTTTTTTACAAAGCAGTAGGAGTTTGCTACATAAAACATGGCAAAATTTAGACACAAAATAGAATAAAATAGAAGTCACCTGCATCTGAACACACACTGACAGACATTGTCACCGCTCTGGTGTGATTGCTTCCAGCTTCGGTTCTCTGTATGTACACGCAAATACCCACATGTCAGATAATACACAGGTTTTTTTTTTTGTTGTTTACTCATATCCTTCTACATTTATTTTTTTATTTTTAAAAAGCAAAACAGAAGAAAAGGTAGAAGTAATACAAAATTTCAAAAAAAGTAAGAAATCAATACTAGTTAATATATTATATATTGTTATATTAGAAGTGGTTGTTCAAGTTACAAAATCTAGATCTAAAAAAATCAGACAATCAAACAATGACAACACAAACTATTCTTTCTAATGAACTAACAGAGAATTAGTAGTATATTTATCTATCTTGCATACTTATACATACATACAGTTACATATATTTTGAGCACTTTCTTTCCCTTTCCTTATTACAATATCTATTATACATTTTAGATCTTATTATTCTTACAGTTTTTTAAATTATTATTTATTTTTAAACTAGGGAGTCAATATGATATGTACAAATGCGAGTCTGATTTATTTCATTTATGAGTAGTCTCGAGTTGCCTCCATTTACCTATAAAAGCTTCAAGATCATCTTTTTTTTTATAGCTGAGTAATTCTCCATGATACAGTTTTTTAACTGAAAATATCATGAACATTTTCTCATTATCACTCATGTATAGGAACATTTTAGGGTTGCTTTGTGCTCTAATATACAAAGAGCATTCATCCTGCCAAGTCCCCTCTTAATGGCTGTGAGGGTTAGTTCCACTCATATCAAGTTTCTTTATCATTAATAAAAGGATTTTTTCATGTATTTGCAGACCATGAGTTACTCTTTAGTGACTTGTCTCCTCTAGACTGTTTTTCTTCCAGAAGACACAGTGTTAGTTTCCTTCAAGTGCTGGATACCTGAGGATTTCTACGGCAAGGGGGGTAAGCAGCCGGCGAGTGGGGCGCTTCTCGCTTCGACATGCAAGGGGGACATGGTTGTAGTCACTCCCGTTCAAAGGAACCCATTCAAGCCTAATGAGTCACCAGAGTCTGTTACTGGAAAACAGGAAGTCTCAAGTTCCCATCCAGTCTTGACATCATCAGCTTTTGTAGTCTAGGGTAACATCTTGTTCTACAGATTGCATTCCGCCCAGTGCATGTGGTACACGCTGCCTTGCCTTAGCAGGTGCGAGCCAGATTACATTTTCAGCAGTTCTAAAAATACTGGGAATCTGTGGCTATACCACCCTGAGCACGCCTGATCTCCTCTAAAAATACCAGGAAAGGGGACTGCACTACTCAGTGTATTAGCAGGTAGCAGCTTACACAACAAGCAATGCTGTTGAACAAACAGAAAACTTGAACTTGGAGGATAAAACATTACATGGCTACTTAATTGATTCAAAGAGCCTAGTCTACCAACCTCTAGTGATCTAATTACCTGACTTTGCAAACCAGAAAAACTGCTCCTCCTGCAATGTTCCAGTTCTAAGGACACAGGACCGTGGGTCATCTGGCCACTCAGGCTACAGAGTTCCCTCTCGTCCTCCACCCGCAAAGCCACACTCGGGTGCTGTCGGCTTTTATCCTTTGCGCCGGGCACAGTTCAGCCCCTTTTCTCACACGCGTGTCACTTCTTTGATTTTATCTACCTTTCACATTTGCAGGACTCTGAAATATTCTAGAATCCTCTCTTGACCGCTTCACGGGCCCTTTTCCTTTTGCAGTTGTTGTGAACTTTCGAAGGTACAACCCCTTCCCTTCGTCAGGAGAGCTTCTCCTGTTATCACAATAAAGACCAATTTTCCTCAACATGGGCCATTGATACCTAGCACTGCAAAACTATCTCCTATCACTCTGTTCCGCAGTCCGCCCCTGCCATACTTGCTTTTAATCACTGCACCCAAAGGCCCCCTCACTTACTGCTCCCTCTGCCCATCACCAACAGCGCTCTACTCCCAGTCACCCCATTTTCTCAGGCTTGCATCCTATTCTTTAATAGCTGAATTCAAATACCATCTCCTTAATGAACACATCCTTACTTCCCAGGGGAGGTCGCATTGCCCTGTGCAAAGTTCTTACAGCTTTGGGAAATGACTGTAATTATAGCATAGCTATAATTTTAAATACATGTACTTATATCTGTCTCTGATACCAGATTGTAAACGCTATCAAGGCAAGCACATTAATGAGCCATTAGTATAGTTTTACAAGTGTATCCCCAGCATCTGGCACAGAGCCAGAGACATAGGAGGAAATCAAAATTTAAACATGAAATGAATGAAGGAATGAATGTTTCCTCTTCCCTTTACTACACCAAGTTTCCTAACTTACATCAGACACTCAGTACCTCAGCTGTTTGGGCTTGTGTTTGACCAGCAGCTGGGAAATAGAAAGACTAAAACACCCTGATCATTTTAAAGGCTTTAATTGGTTTCCTTTTACTCAATCAGAAACACACGTATCTCTGTATTAAAGATAAAGATATTCAGCACTTTAATTATCTTTATAGGGAAGCTTTGAAACACATCTGGAACATGTTCTATGCCTAAACTAATGGTAAAGGACACATTTAATATATAGGAAAGGGATCTGTGAGTCACAACTAACACGCAGCTAACTTCGGGGAGCAGACAGCAGCACAGGAGCTGGGTCCCCACGCTGAGTGTCTCACGGGAGGATCACCTGGCTCTCTACACTCCTTAACATCCAGCACTTCCAATAAATGACCTTTACCAAAGACAACTCATACATGATTTTACCATCCCTAAATTAATAGAGGACAAAAGACTCTTTGTTCATTTCATAAAATTTTAACTTTCATCCGAGAATGAAAAATATTCACTTGGTTTAAATGATTAAGCAGCTTATATCCTCGCTGTACCAAAGAACGGAGCAAACTAAATGGGTTGGGACATTTAAGAAGGCTGTTCTTCATTCATAAATGGCACTGAAGGCTTCATTTTATTAGTTCAAAATATAATGGGACCCCTAAAATATCAGAACTAAAACGGAGCGGTTTGGTGCAGCAAGGCAATGATTAATCAAAGACAGTTTTGTCAAGGACATCTCAGAATGCGTGTGTCCCATTTTTTCTCTGAAAGCCTGTATGTGGGGTCTGAGAGGACCATCCTTTCTCTCCAGGGCAGAGAAACTCAGGATAGGACACCAGCCCTTGCCGTGGCACTGCCTGACTTCCCAGCGCAACAGAGCGGAACTACCGAGGCTCTGGCACAGGACAAGAATTTTGGACTGCTTTGTCGTCACTGCAGTTCGCGTGCACTCTAAATCTCTTAATTTGAAATCGAATCAGTAGAATAGTATGGGTAGAGACTGATCTGTGACTTGCCTGAGTTAAAAGGATGGCACCGCAACGAGCGGAGGGCAGAAGACCAAAGCCACTGCACTTCTGTGTGAAAATGCTCACCTGTGCCCGGCGACACATCTCCGCCTCCTCCCAAGGCAGAACAGTGCCCTTCTGCTCCGTGCGGTCAGCGCAAGGCTCTGCACGCGGCACAGCAGGAGCAGGGGCTGATCGTCCTAGCAGCTCTAAAGTCACCTTCTCCGTCCTGTCACTCAAATCTTCCTTTTTTTATTTTTGATTTTCTTCAGAAAAGCTGGTCCTCCTGCCAAAGTGTCTGTGTGCTCACGTGTTTTGATGGTCACGTCTTACCCAGGAATTGAGGAGAGATGTGATACGTTTTTCCCTTCAAATGCTACCTCCCCGGAAAGTCACGTTCCGTGACTTTCTTTGATCAATTAAAAAAGCCGACAGGTTGGAACCAGCAATGCAAACATCACTCCCGAGCCTCTGCCCTGCGGAGACCAGAGTCTCCCCCAGCTCTGAGAGGAGGCGTGGCGGCCTTGGCCAGGCGGCGAGTCAGCACTGCGCGAACTCCTCTGCACCCCTCCGTGAGTGCATTCCGTCCAATTTTACCTCCGTAGTGTTCTCTGTTCCCATCTGGGGATACCGGATTCACAGCTAACGTTTTATGTTGCCAGCAAAGAAAAATTTTACTGAAAATGTGTGTTTTTTGTTGATTTCTATGGATGCGCACCTGAGGGAATCTGCGAATTCATGAAGCAGATTTTCTGCATGGATACAGGGCTGCAAGGAAAAGCTCGTTTCCGTTTCTGTTTACTGTCTTGACGAACATTCCAGAAAAGTATTTGGGTTACTTAGTTAAAATTGCTAAATGGGACATTCCACATAAAAAATGCCACACTTCAGTATTCAAGGACACAAAAGTGATGTATTTTTTAGGACTACTAGTTGCATACTGTGAAAATAATTCCCTAATATAGCAGCTCTCACTGGAGGAATTCAGTGAAATCTGGAGAAACTCTGGTTATCACAAGAGGCGGGTTTCTGCAGCACCGAGTGGGCAGAGGCTGAGGATGCTACCAAATGCCCTTAAATGCACAGAATAATAAAGAATTTCCCAGCCTCTAATGCCAGTAATGCTGAAATTGAAATAGAGTGAATTAAAGGGAGGTTTAAATAGAAGACATTGCCGCATACAATACCAAGCAAATAGGTTTGCACCAATGGGTTTTGATATATTAAGAATATAAACGTTGATTTCCAAATGCTCATTCATTCATGTATTCATTTAACAAATATTTATTGAGCATCTATTGTTTGCCAAGAACTGTAAGTTCCGAGGAATACAACATTATAAGAACAAATATAATTTCACTTCCATAGTAGTTGAAAAGTAGAAAACGATAAAATAAACTAAAAAATATAGCTTGGTAACTAACATAAAGGAAAAAATGAAAGGTTCTTTGGAATGTCGAGAAGAATTAATGGAAAGTGAATAAAATAAAAATGCTCACCATGTCTACGAATGCATATAATATTCCTGCAGGGTTTGGACGAAAATGAGAATATTCTGTTGTGTTATAAAAGCCACCCTAAGAGCATATTCAAATTTTGTCAGTCACTTTTGATGCTCTCACTGTGGACGACAGTCTGTCTGAGCATCCATTTCTCACATTCTTCTAGTAAGAGATGATCAGAATGCCAAGCCGAGGAGGTTTCCAAGGTCTGCATCGATTTGAATATATTGCCCCGGGAATGCTTCTTAAAAAGTTTCCCACGGAGCTACTCGCAAAGTTGAGTCAGAGTGGCCGAGAACCTGTGCCTTGCATAGAAAGGATTCTCTGGAGGCCACTGAGAGAGTGAGAGAGCAAGAGACAGACAGACAGACAGACAGACAGAAGTGGTTTCCCCTCAGTCCTTTAATGCCAAGCTTATTCCCCAGCAGGGGTGGGGGCTGTGACTTCCAGATGTCCTCCTCGTGTCCTTTCTTGTCACCTAGAACACACAGTGGCCTCCCTAACTAGGACCCCACCTTCCAGATGCTCTCCTTCACCCATTCCCTACAAACAGACACCAGGAATTCCTGGGACACACAGTGGGTCATCTCATTCCTTCCAGAAAACTCTTCAATACATTTTTCTACCACATGCTAGTGAGGAGATACACCCTTAGCAATGGCCTCGATGATCCTGACCCTGTCTAAAGCTGCAAGACCTTCTACTGCATATACAAACATGCACTAAATATGCCTCAACCACACCGACCTCTCCTTTGTGTCCATAACACACAAGCTCTTACCCACCCCAGGGCCTTTGCACCTGCTGCCCCTTTCTCCCACCCTGACTCTCTCCCTAGAAGAAATCTGCCACTTTGTCCCCTAATTATTATCTCAGCACATTTTTTCTCTACAACACTTAACATATTCTATAAATAGGTAATTAGTCCTAGGTACAGACTGCTCATGTTCACAAATAGAATGTTAGCCGTAAGAGGCTAAAATCTGATACTGTATCCTCACCTTTAGCCCCAGCAGCTGACAGATTACGTGGCACCGAATAAGGGTTAGGTGGAAATCAGTCCTCCAGGATTTGAAGGCCCAATCCAAAAATGGGCATCTGAGATGAACACACACTTCTCAGATGAAGAAGTACAAATAGCAAATAAATACATGAAAAAATGTTCAACAGCACCAGTCATTTGAGAGATGTAAATGAAAATTACACTGAGATTCTACCTCATCTCAGGAAGAATGGCTAAAATTAAGAAGTCAACCAATAATAAATGCTGGAGAGGCTGTGGAGAAAAAGGTACCCTTCTCCACTGGTGGGAACGCAGGCTGGTGCAACCACTGTGGAAGTCAGTGTGAAGATGCCTCAAAAGGCTAGGATTGGAGGTCCCATTCGACCCAGCTATTCCTCTTCTGGGTATCTTCCCAGAAGAATTATAAAAATCCAACTATAGTGATATATGTGCACCTATGTTTATAGCTGCACAGTTCATAATAGCCAGATCTTGGAAACAACCTCAATGTCCCTTGACTGAGGAATGAACGAAAAAGATGTGGTATTTTCATGTAATGAAATACTACTCAGCTATAAAGAATGATAAACTAGACATTTTCACTCTTAAATGGATTCACCTTGAAAATATACTTATCAGTGAACTAAATAGGTCACACATATATAACCATCGTATTATTGCACTTGTGTGACAAACTGAAAGAAAATCTATATATGTATGTAAAAAATTAGTTAAGATAGTTAAAGAAAAAGTGAAAAGTAGTTTTCACAGGGTCATTTTCAGATTACATTTTTACTGTGAATTTTTCTTTGGAAAATAATATAGCAGTCATAACAAAAAAAATCATCATACAGCTAGTTTCTCTTGATGCACTGAGGGAAAAGTTTTGTGCTAATAATTTTCTGGACAATGTCTCATGTCTATATCTTATACCCTAAACAACTGCTGTGAATATGACGATACGCAATGTGTCGATTATTGTTACTCTCCTATTAGCCTGTTTTGAAATTCTGTTTTACTGTAATTTGTTACTCTTTTCTATTTAAAAGAAAAAGAAAAAAAGAAAAAGGGTCAGGTGTGGGATCTGGGGAGGTGGCCCAGGGGCAGGACACTGGCCTAGCATGTGCAAAGCCTGGATTCCACCCCCAGAACCACAAAGCTACAAATAAGTAAGATTAACTGAATAAGTTAATGAATTTATTTTGCTAGAAAAAAAAAAAACAGTGCCTTTTACTTTTCCAGACCACAATATGCAAAGCATTTACAATTTCTACAGTAACGAGGTTTATTAAAGACATTATGAAATATTAATAGAAGAATCGTTTTCAGCTGTACTTTAGTTTTAGATTTAGGAACTGTGACACATACAGAATATAACTAAGCTCTAGTCAGTCACCTGAATAACAGTTCACACGCACATCTCACATCTCTCAGGAGAACATGCCTCCTCTCAGTAAAGCCATGAGGTGCCTGCCGTGGCATCGACATCACCGAGGTGTGGCTGTGACCATACCCATTAGGAGGGCCGCGCCTGAGCACACAGACTGAAGGGAAGGTCTCCCTCTGGTAACCGTGGGAGTTCCAGAAGGTAAGGAGGCCTCAGCTCTGGGTATGTTCTGTGCAAGGATATTTTCCAAGTATATTTACTGATTTCTCCCAAGAAGACACAGGATTGCAGAAGCAGGACCTACTGTGCGCGATGAACAGAGCTGTGTCTACAGCTCGGCCACTTCCACAGTTTCGATCTCTTAGGCAGGCGCTGGCCCTGGAGGCCCAGACCCTGGCTTGGGGGACGAGATGCTGACCTCTGAGGCTGCACGGGCCCCGGAAGCGCCCTCTCCTGCATGTCTCTCTGCAGAATCCTCCTAGCACCTCCTCTCCATGGAGCCTTCTCTTCCCTCCCCGCTGCAGGCTGTGGACCCTTCCTTCGCACTGTCCACTGTGGCCATCTCTTCCACAGTGGGACTTAAATGTGGCTTACTGGACTCAGGTGTTCTTTAACTGCAAAGTGGACATCAAGTTTGATGGCAGCAGAAAAAACGTACTATATCTTAATTTTTACAGTGGTTACACATTGAAATTATACTAATTTGGGTGGACTGGGTTAAATGAATACAACCACGCACTATATAATGATGGTTTGGTCACAAAGGTTGTGCTGCCTACTGATGCCCTGACAAGCTTAGTTGAAGGACTCTCTGTGATGCTTGCGTGATAACAAATCACCTAACGACAGAACCTGTCCCTGGGTAAGGTGATACATGACCGCTTAGTAATAGAATTAATTTCATCTGTTTGCTTTATTCTTTTTAAGTAGGCTCTTGGGAGATTTAAAAGCACTGCTTCAGTGGCTTGCATTTATGACTAGCATTCTTCTAGGCGGCTTGATTTAGTTTTTCAGTCTGCAGCTTTAGCTGTTTTGGGCATACCACTAAAATATTATTTTTGAAATTTCTCCAAACTTTAACACACAAGGTCCTGTAAGTCTAGAATCATGTAACCTACCAAATGGGATTGGTAACAACAAAAGTGATCATTAATATGATGTGAAATCCAGGGCCGCTCATCAACTCTCTGATTGCACCCATTCAACTCATTCTTCAAAATTAACAGTTCTAAGTGTCGGAAATCTCAAGAAATGATCATACATTAGTATGATAATAAACCACTGAGAATGACTAAATTATAGCTTGTCGGGGAGGTCTCTCTTTCCCTTCTTTCCTCCCTCCCTCCGCCCTCCTAGCTTTGCCAGGACACATGCCTGTGTTTTAGGGCTAAATATTCATGGTCGGAGTTTCCGTCGCTTTATAAATGACACAACAGAAGGGTGTGAAAGAACGAAAATATAAATCATCATCCATTTGATATGTGCAAATATAATATGAATAATTAGAAGGAGATACAGCTGTGGAATGTGGAAATAGCTCACATTTCTGCCCAATGAACTTAGACTCTGTGAATACCTCCAGTCCCTCTATTCATTTATTAATTGCAGAGAACACACTTAGAACTTTACTTCATTTTATAAAAGAAAAAAATCCTAGTTTACAAAAGAAAAAGATGAATTGATACCACAATAATCTTGTTTCCTTTTGATTTTATGAAAAATAACACAAAATTTCACACAAAAAAAATGAGAGAACAGAATCGTTACTGCATGATGTATCATTATCGACAGAAGCGATGACGTTTTTCTGTTTTTCTCTCTTGCTGTACAGGCGGCTGTGCCATGAATATAATTCTTGCGGCTCACAACTCATCCCAGAGGCCAGCCTAAAATCAGCCTCCAAGTTAAGCGAAGGATGAAGGGCGTATCTGATAATCTCCCCAGGGTGACCCAGGTTGTCTCAGCACCGCCGCCCTCCATCATTGCAGACTTGCAAGTCTTAAGAGGCCCTTACTGATATTTTACCCAGGAAATGTGATTAATTTCATGTTACACCAACTTACTGTACCCTCCATTAATATACTATCCTGAAAGTCAATCTCACAAAACCTTTACAAAGCTCTACTTTTTAATCTGTTGAGGCAACCATTCCAAGTGTAAATCATCAAGGTTTTTTGATACTGGCTTAAAATACCACCTTTTTTAGTATATTCTATCCTCTCACTAAGCAAGCATTTATTTAATGTCTCCGACATACCAGTATGTATACAGAAAAACACATAAATACTGTTCTAAAGGAAGGTGAAGTTTATATCTTCAAAGAGATTCTGTGTAAAATAGCTTATAAGATCTTCCTGGTAGATGTAAGACTGAGGTGAAAGGACTCAAGCCGACAAGATTGGAAAAGGCCATGCTTTTCTTTGCACTTGAGTCTGTGCACCTGTGTCCAACCCCTGACTGCCTCTGGGGAGCCCCTCTAGGTACTGCATGGCCCCCCTCTTTCAGCGAGGGGCTCCCTGTGTCCAGGTAGGGAAGCAACCTTGAGTCAGCACACAACTGTAAGTCTCTCAGCATGGGGGAAAAACGCTGCATGCCGTCTGATGGAAAGGTGGAGACTCTGTCTTACGCCTTTTAAATGAAGAAGGGAAAAGCCATACATTTATCTTTTGTGGTTATGAGGACCAATTCGTACCAGAAAAATCTTACATTTTAAGATTGGTAAAAAAAATTTTTTCCCAAGTATATCTTCTGATGCATAAATTATTCATGAAAGTAACAGAAAATATGTATTTTAATAATAAAAGGAATGACAAAAAGTGAAACTCTTGCTTTGAAAAAAGAGAAATAAGCAGCCCTTTACCATCATAGGCTGAGTACACTACACTGTATACCTCTGCTGGCCACCGCTCCTTCAGTATGGCCATCTTTTTTGGTTGTTTTAATAAATGATGACTTTAATTTTTTATTTGAAAAGATATTTAGAAGTAGGACAAACTATGGGCATTTTGAATCCTTTTGAAAAACAGCAGTGGTAAACTTGGTATTGGAGCCTATGATCTTCATTGTAGTAGTTTCATGGTAGTAAAAATTTCATCTCCTATATGTCATCCCTTGGATTTGCCACTTCTCATTTCAGAGACGCTAGTCTTCAAACTGAGAGACAAGATTACAAGAAGAACACACAGTCAGCATTTTAAGTGCCTTCCCCCTAACCACAGGCATCTCTGGCCAAATCGGGGGCGGAGTCCCTGGACCCCTGCGAAGTCTCTGTTCCTCTTCTCACCTCTCACCTTCTCCGGCACTTTATCCAAACATTACTGGACAACAGGACTGACCGTGGAAGACAAAGCCCGAACTGGGAAACATCAAACTTCAGCTGTTTTCAGACAACAGCTGTACCGTATGGCTTGGCACGCTGACACTTGCCCCTCAAGGCTGGCAAAATCCTGGCTCCGTTTCACAACACACAATGACTGCGAAGGACATAAAAGTTAGACTCCTCGAGGTGCCACCGGGCTCACAGAAGCGCATTATTGTGTTCTCCAAAGAAAATCGATGCAAATTTCTAGGCATTGTTTGTCTTCTACCTGTTATATCTCTTCTTGTGGACACCAGAAAGCTTTGCAGGATGATGACACTGGCTAGGTGGGAAAAACTAAGTTCTCTTCAACAAAATAATATTGATCCTTAAGGGAAAGGAAAGCGGCACCCGCTCTCTGACGAAAATGTAGGCAGTGGCATGCAGGAAGAATTGCAGCAGAGTTAACTCCCAGCAGCCGACTAGACCAAGGCTTCCTTTCCACCGTCTTTCAGGGCACCACCACCAGGCCAACCCCCAGCTCTCGCTACCTCCTTTGGTATGGCCAACCAAAGGGAACAGTTACACTGTGACACCCACGTCTAGCGTGACTGTGAAACCCTTGGGAAACGAATAGTTTCTACAGCTCGCTCTGCTCCTAGCTCACTATCTGAAACACTTCTTTTTCAATTGCCTCAGTCTCTCTGGGCGGCCTTGTGAGGCCCCTGTCCCACCCGTGGCCTTCCCTTCTCCGCCGTCTGTCTCCCACACCTGTGCGCAGCAGCACCGTCCTGGTTCCTTTCCCTCAGCCTTGGGCAAATGATGCATCCTGCAAACTGAACAGACTTTGTAGAATGTGAAAACTGTCCTCTAATTAAATAAATCAGCAGACACTGAAATAAACAGATGTGAGGAGAGAATCGCGCTGTCCTCAGGTGGCGGAGGCTGGGGCACCGCCCGGCTCCCTCCCTCCCGGTGGAGAAGCCACAGCCTGTGAGCAGACAGCAGGTCCGCTCTGCTTGCTTTATGCCCGATTCATTTTGCACCCAGCGAGTGATAACATGAAGCCCTCCGCTGCAGACCCATCTGGTGGCATTATTCATCTGGTAGACACGAGGCAAAGTGGCAAATTTTCTTTAAACATTCTAGCCAAGCTTACCTTAGCTTGGGAGTCATGGTTTATTTTTCTTGCCAAGTTTCAATGTGCAGCATTTGCTCATAAATGCAATGTACCTGCTGTATTTTAAGACATTTCCTTCTTTTTCTCTGTGGATTGAGGAAAAGACTTTGGGGGAATATTATAGAAAGCTACTGTTAAATAACCAGGTTGGATAGAGAAATACAAATCAGGATTGTGAGAAAGCGTAACAGTCTTTATTCTTGGATTCAAAGGAGATGGAATGAGAGGCAAGTCCTCCCCTGCGTGCTGGCTGTGGGGCCTGCCGGGTGGCTAGGGAGGCGGGCTGCGATGGCAGAGGGGTGCGGCTCTCACACTAACCCTGACCCACTGCTGCTGGGGTGCAGTGCTGAGAAGGAGCTGGTGGGAAGGAGTGCAGTGGTGGAGACGAGCCTGCCTCAGGCGAGAGGGGACCGAAGGGCGGCAGTGACAAACCCAGCCTGGATGGAGAGGAGTAACACTACACGTTCCGCCCAAGGTTCTCAGACCTGCTTGGCGTCCAATCTGCTCCACAGAACAGGGTGAAGACTGATAATAAGGTTTGGTTGTTTATGCTGGTGGTAGGTGTCTTAGTTACTTTTCTCTCATTGCTGGGACAAAATACCCAACACTCAAAGTTAAAGAAGGAAAGGTTTTTTAGCTCACAGTTTGTGGAGGTTTCAGTCCATTATCAGCTGGCTCCTAGGCAGGGTGGCGTGTTGAGGGGCAACAGTTCAAGGTGGCAGAAGACAGCAAAAGCAGCAGAGCAAAAAGGTGGGGGGAGCAAACCTCTTTCCCTCCCTCATATTGTATGCAGGCTACCTGCCTTAGGGTGGGTCCTCTACACCCACACCGTCTGGGTGCCCTCCTCTTGCACAGGATGAGGATATTTACAAAGTCAGGACCCTGGCCCCTGTTGAGTCACTTAAACTTCCAAACTTCTCAAGTTGACACAGAGTAGCACTCATTACAGCCTTAGTGATGGTGATAGCTAGTGGTGGTACAGTAGAGCTGTTTCTATATTTAGTGAGTGTTTTCTACTCCAGGGACCATGGTAAGCATCTTACATAGAACAACACAATAACTGCTTGCAACAATCCTTTAGCATGGTTTTGTTTTGACCTGGCATGTTTTCAGAGTTCTAGTTGCAATCCCATCCCTTTCCCTTCCAATAAAAGAAATGTCAGAGTACAAATAAGTGTTATAGAGATATTTTGACTCCATGGTAATTTATAAAGAGATTTTTCTTGATTGAATGACCGGTGACTGTAACCAAGGAGTCATTATGATTCATAAGCACGTTGACACTCGGGCTGAGCACATCAGTATTACCCAGGCTCCGCCTTCCCTACATCCAGATGGAATGTCAGGAATGTGTGTTTCTGTGTGTGGGAGGCAGATGAGAATTGATAAAAGTGTCATTACCAAGTTGACTCCTAGAAAATCAGCTGAAAACGCAGATCTAGTTGCGGTGGTCACGCATAGAAAGGACCTTGTGAACCATTCTTGTCCGTCCTTTCATTTTTCAAATGTGATAACTAAAACCAACCATTTTCATTATTTTTGACTACTCTTTAATTTTTTCCCATACACATCTCATAATTTTGGCAAATGAGTGAGATGTTTTAGCTGAATTTTAAATAAACACGTCTTTAGGTATAATTAGTAGGACACTAATAATTCTGACAGAAGTCGCATGGGGTTCCCTGCAATTACATTGTGTCGACGCACTAAATCCCAGTGGGCCCTGTCTGTGGGGGAGGGGTTTCAGGACACCCCATGGATCATGGATGTCAAAATCCCCAGATACTCAGTTTCCTTATAACAGATGGCAGTGTATTTACACACAGTCTGTGCACAACATTTCGTACATTTTCAACCACCTCGAGAGCACTTGCAACAGCCTGTGCAATGTAAATGCTATGTAAGTAGTTGTAATACTGCAAGATTTAAGGAATAAGTGCAAAAGCAAGAGCCTGTACAAGTTCAGCACAGACAAATCCATGGTAGACAACTATCTAGATCTCACGAGCAACAACACAGATTTTAATCTAAGGTTGGGTGAATCTGCAGATGCAGAATCTTTGGTCATGGAAGGCTGGCTGCATGTTCCTTTGGAGGACAAGCACAGATGCCACCAGCTGATGAGCTTTATTTTAGTTAAAGAAGGAAGCAAGAAAGGAAAAAACAAAGAAGGAAGAAAGGAAAAGACAGGGAGGGAGGGAAGAAAATTTCCCCATTGCAAACAAATTAAAATCTCATTCACATTAAACAGTCATTTTTTAAACATTAGCATTTTTGTGCTACCAATTTATTTTCTGATAATTACACATTAAGCATTTAAGAATGAATTCACTTTCCTTTCTCAAAACAAAGAAATAATCTGAATTAACATACAAAACACATATTGTAATTGGTTGAGTGAAAATTAGCATGGTATGGAATTTGTGAAAATGCTCTTGAAAAGTATCAGAGCTAACTTTTAGACTTACACAGTTAAAAGGGAAGAATTTGACAAATGAAAATCCACATTCTATTGTTTTATTGAACTCCTGAATCCACTTTTGACAGGATTCATCAACATACAAGACTAGTATATGCTGTATATGTTTATAATAGTATTTTGATGACAGATGTCATAAAAACCCCACAAAAATATAAAGTTTCACCTCAAAATTCACAGAATCCTTTACTTTTGTCCTAAGAGGTCAACCTCTCCCATGCTGATTTAACCAAGAAAGTCCATTGAGCTATTCAGGCCTATTCGGGGCACACCCAGCCTTCACACACCAATTCTAAGCTCCAGCCAAGGACAACACTACACTGCAAGATGAATTATTTGTCTCAGATAAGAGGATCAGAAACTAGCATCCTACTGGGACACAAATGGAATGAACGGTTTATATATCTTTGGCCAGTGGTATAGGAAGAGATTGACAGGAACCAGTCACTCTCCAGCAAATTTTCAGACGTGATCCTCAAAGGATTGCTATCACAATTGTGAGATAAAAAGAACTTGTTCAAATACTAAGTGGAAATAATAAAATTCCTTTCCTTAGCGAAGATGACTACTGTTACCATGGCCTATCCTCTGGTATTTCTTCTTTGCTTAGGTTTTCCTTTTTATTTGTTTGCTTTTTATTAGTCGGCTGAAAGAATGCATGGAATAGTAATAAAATGTGTATTTCAAGAATAGTCAAGCTTTCAAGCTACAGGCAACTGTAGCTGTCATGCTATCCAAACTTTCATGTTTTCAGAATGAGAAAATGAATCTAGCTCTACTGACTCAGTTTTAGGGGACAGAGAAAGACTCAAGCCCACTGTGGGATTCCAGTCTCTAAAGATCACAGCTGCGTCGTTATCCAGTGTAAGTCATCTACATGCAAATGTCCACCAAAGCTTCACTCTGCAGAGCTGGAGAAAGCAGGCAGAGTTTCCAGAACCTCTCTTCACTCATTATCTGCCGATGTCTCTGAGGCCCAGTGCAATTTATTTATAAAGTTGTCTTCCTTGGCAACCTTGCAGCAGATCTGCCTCTAAAAATACCTCCTGATGGTCTTTAGAAAGGAGAAAACTTCCTCTCTCCACTTCAAATCATTTTCAACATTAGATTAGAAACTTTACAAGTCAAGAAGAGTGGTTAAGTACATTCGGTTTCAGGTACCAAGTCTTCAGCCGTCACTACTTTTTTACCCCCTTCTCATGCTGTTAGGGTCACAGCATTGATAAATACAAGACTAAGCTTGGTGCAAATTTAGAAATGAAGATTTACCTTATCTCCCTAATTACTAGTTTAAAGTGATCTGAGGAGCAAAACAGAAAGTTATCACCTCAAATAATGCACAGACCTTCATAATGAGTTTTTTAATCCTCATTGCACTGGACAGGGGCAGATGTCCATGCTGAACAGAAGTTTATAAGCCTCCCTCACTGGGTGGGCAGGAATTGGGTCCATACGGAGTGCAGACACTGTGCTGTGTGAGAGGGTCCTTAGACTCCAGCATCACAATCACATAGGAGAGATAAGAGCAGTCCTGTAAATGTCTTTTTGCAGGGCTCTGTCAGAATTCCTGAGAGGACTCTACTAAATTCCACCCCTAACACAAAGGTTGGGCAGAAAATGAAAGAGGGAATCATGGAAGGGCAAGAGGACGTAAAATCTGATTTTACTTTTTCTCAAACAAAAGCGCTGACATGCAAGGGCAGCACAAGGCATTTAAGAAGCACAAAACATCAT
>RJWM01018517.1:0-40845 GCA_004363535.1 Dasyprocta punctata
CCCATTCAACCCAGCTATCCCACTTCTGGGCATTTTCCCAGAAGAACTGAAAACATCATACCACAATGATATCTGTGCAGCCATGTTTATAGCAACACAATTTGTAATAGCCAGATCTTGGAAACAACCCAAATGCCCATCAATCAAAGAATGGATAAAAAAGATGTGGTATTTTTATACAATGGAGTACTACTCAGCTATTAAGAAAGATTGCAATGAAGACTTTTATAAGTAAATAGTCACGACTTGAGACCATACTCCTAAGTGAGATAAATCAAACCCACATGTATAAATACCATATTGTCTCCCTAGTGTAAGAAACGGAAAAAGTATATATGATCCAAAATTTATAATAAATACTATGTAAGGGTAAAAAGCAGCTCGAAGAGCAAAAGTAATTGGGAAGGGAAAAGGGGGAAAGAGAAAAGGGAAAAGGAAAAGATATAAATCTGTATATATGTATATGTAAGATAACTAAAGTGAACACACTGCTGAATGTATTCGTTATTGAGAAAGAACAATTAATACTCATATGATTGAATCAGTTTTACATGTTTATATCTGTTAATGTAAGTAACCATTTTGAAGATAACAATACACAGTGTTGCAAGCATTGTCAAGTTTCTATCATCCTGTTTTGTAAACCTGCAATGTTACTGTTGTGCATTTACTCTAGTCGTTTGTTTGTCTCTTTTGCTTGTTGTCTTGGTTATATATGTCTTTTTTTTCTTCTTTGCTTAAATAAAAAAATAAAAATAAAAAGCTTTTGAACAGCAAAAGAAATCATAAGCAGAGTAAAAAGAAAACCCACAGAGTGGGAAAAATTATAGCCAGTTGTCCCTCATACAAAGGATTTATATCTAGAACATATAAAGAATTGAAAAAAACCAGCCCCCCCCATTCAAACACTCAATGCAAAAATGGGCATCTGAGATGAATGCAT
This sequence comes from Dasyprocta punctata, assembly GCA_004363535.1. Classification (NCBI taxonomy): domain Eukaryota; kingdom Metazoa; phylum Chordata; class Mammalia; order Rodentia; family Dasyproctidae; genus Dasyprocta; species Dasyprocta punctata. The sequence goes on from RJWM01018517.1 coordinate 944, forward strand.
ACTTCTCAGATGAAGAAATACAAATGGCAAATAAATATATTAAAAAAATGTTCAACATCGCTGGTCATTTGAGTTGCAAATTAAAACAGCAATGAGATTCCATCTCACTCCAGAAAGAATGGCTATCATCAAGAAATCAATCAATAACTAATTCTGGAGGGTTTATGGGATAAAATGAACTCTTCTTTACTGTTCATGGGAGTGTGGACTGGTGAAACCACTGTGGGAATCAGTGTGGAGATTCCTTAAAAAGCTAGGGTTAGAGGTTCCATTTGACCCAGCTATTCCACTTCTGGGTATCTTCTTGGAGGAATTGCAAGCATCATACCACAGAGAAATATATGAACCCATGTTTATAGCAGCACAATTTGTAATAGCTAAATCTTGGAAACAACCCAAATGCCCATCAGCGAAGGAATGGATAAAAAAAGGTATGTTTTTTTAATACAATGGAGTATTACTCATCCATAAAGGAGAAACATCCATAAACTTGAAACATTTATAGATGAATATGTGCAACCTGAGATCATAGTTATAAATGAAATAAATCAGGCTCGCATGTGTAAACATCATATTGTCTTCCTGGTGTGAGGAACTGAAAGAATAAATAAGGACCAAAATGTACAATAGATATTGTAAAATGGGAAGGAATTGTTCAAAAGGAAAAAGGAACTAGGGTGGGGAAAAGAGGAAAGGAAGGAAAGGAAAACAAACAAAAATATACAAGATAGTATACTACTGGTTCTCTGAGTTGATTGAATTAAAAGGTTTGTGTTATTATCATTTGGAGAATTTTTTATGCTCATACTTGTATTCTGAGTAACTATTTTGAAGATAACAATACTCAGTATATTAACTATTGTTATTCTTCCATTATTTTGTTATGAAATTTTGTTTTATCTTTTCCATAAAATAAAAAAGAAATAAAATTGTATATGAGAGTTAACTATTCAAGGTGATTTATACCCATAGATTAAATTTTGTTGATTCATCAGACAACAGAGTAAAGTGAAAAACGCTTTATTTCTTGCTATTTTACACACAAAGAAAGAGACTTATCAGTTGCCTAAATGTCTAGGTTGAAAATATAAATATGTGTGGGAATCTCAGAATTTACTGCTATGACTTCTATTTCAGAAGACAAGGTAGAGAATTTCACTTTTTTTTTTGAGAGTTTCTTTTTTGGAAGTTTCTCTTAGATGCTTGGAGTGATGGCAACTCTGCAAAACTAATACCTTTGCATCTACTGTCTGATCCGGTACATGGTAGGTGACAACACTCAAGAAAACCTACTGCAAGGAGATTGGCAAAGAACAAAAGGAAGCCCGGCACTATGAGAGATTGTCTCAAGTTATGCACATGTTCAAGAAATAACTGACCTTTCTTTACCAATTTTTGAGCATTGACTTATGTGCATAGATTTTTTTCTAGTCTTTTTGTTTCCTAAACAGATTTACATTTCTGTGTCATGGTTTTTCTAGAGTACTTATTATTATGTATGCTAATAATGACCTTATATTTTTCCTGGAAATGACTTTTTGTAACTTCTCTTTCACAAAAATGGAAATCTGATTTTCAAGCCCGTGCTAATTGAGAAAAGGAATGTGTCAAAAGAGAACTTTGGATGAGCTCTGCATATCTTGACAGATTTTATCCCATGGGACACTTTACTCAATAGATTTTCTTTTTTAATTTAAGGATTTCAGCCTCTTTTTTTGATAATATAAGGTCCTATCTAAGAAAATTCTGTTTTTTTTTCCTTTAAAGTATTATGTGGAGGGAAGACACATGGAATTCTAGCCTTTCTGAATTGAAAAAAAAATTTAGAAGTCATCTTATCCAGTTTCTTGGTTTTAAAAATGAGGAAAGTAAGTTTCTAGTTCATAGGTCCTCCCTAATGAAAAGCTTTTGGCTTCCCAGCTTAAAGTCAGAAAACTGAGTTGGGAGCCATCCACCCATTCATTCATTTGGCACCCACGGTCTGCCTGACCTTTAGTTTGCAGGATGCAGGGTAGTGAGAATATTAGTCAGGGAATAATAAGCCAAAAGCTAAGAGGAAAAAAAGACTCCAAGTGACCCCAGACAAGTGATGTAACCAAAGAGATTCTACTTTTTCACCTTTTAATTGGCAGTAATAGTAATAATAACAGTATCAATTTCTCAGGGACAGATAGACAAGATGAGAGAAATAAATAAAGTAAACTGCAAGCTTTGTTTGGGTTTTCCAGATACTTAAACAAGAAGTCTCTGATTAACAAAGCCCTTGTGTTTCTAGAGAGGGGATGAACCTGAAGAGCAGCCCTGGGCATGATCTGCAGGGGAATGTTGGTGGTCTCTCACCCTCTCTGCCTGTAATAAATAAGAGAAGAGATTGCTGCTGTGTTGAATCTCTCCTGTCTTGGCCTCTGGCATGCAACAAAGCTAGGGCTTTCTGCAGTGCTGTGCTTTGTAAATTCATTTACGGGAAAGACCACTGGTTTCGCTGTGGAAGGAATGGAGCGGAGTCTGAATGCTGGTTGCACTTGCCAACTGCTTAACTCTGGCTAAATTTTTGCTATTTCCTGACCTCTGTTTTTCTCTCAGTAGAATGGTGTTTTAAAACATCTGTATGATTTGGCTAGAAAAAAGAGATATGCAAAGCATTTCTTTCTCTTTTTCCCCACCAGTGTTAATCTTCTATTTGGTGGGTATTGTGGATTAGATCTTGAAAATTCTCATGCACTCAGAGGCTGGGCTTTTGGGAAATAGTTGGATCATGGGGTGCTGTACTCAGAGGTGAATTAAATTCCTGGAGAGTTCAGTGGCTGAGTGTGCTGTTTGGAGGTGGGGCCCTGTAGGAAGAGGCTGGTCACACCAGACTTGACCCGGAAGGCCGTACCTCCCTCTCAGGCTCCTCCCTTCTCTCTTTGCTTCCGGGCTGCCATGATGCGAGCCGGTTTCCTCCCGTAGGCCTTCTACCAGGCCCGTACTGTGGAGCTTCCGAAACTGTGTGCCACAGTAAACTTCTCCTCCTGTAATTTGTGGGTGTCAGGCATTGTGTCTCAGTGATAGGAAAGTGACTAAGATGATTGGAGTCGACTGAGAAGTATGATTTGAGAGAGGGCCTAGAATACCATCTGATAATTCTAAAAATTCTTCCAGTTGTGGAGCATAAAAAATACAAACACTAGAGAACTCTTTTTTTTTAAAATAAACTAGATATACACCACCTACCTATGAATGACAAATAAGAAAATATATCCACACAAAACTTCTGCAAGAGTGTTTGGTGCACTTTAAATCACAATAGCCTCAGTTTGACAACAACCAAAGTGGTTACCAGCAAGTGAATGAATGAATAAATACTGAAATACTACTCAGCAATTAAAAAGCAATAAAATACTGATCACATATGCAACAATATAGATGAATCTCAAAGTACTATGTCAATTAAAAAAAAAATCCAGATCCCCAAATATATATACTGGATGATACCATTTGGTTATATGTCTGAACAGTGGTTGTTTATATGAAGGTTAGAATTGATGGAGAGGGCATATAAAGTAACTTTCTGAGGTGGTCTCCACCTTTATATGAGTAAAATATCAAAACATATCAAATTTTGTACTTAAGATTTGTACTTTTTATTGTATGTGAAATTTACCTCATAAAAGTGTACCCGCCTATGAACAATCCATCCAGTTTGGCAAGTTAAAGTTTCTTAAAGCAAGGAATGTAGTGATCATTCCTTTCTTCCTTCAGTTGTTTTGCTGGCTATGAGGAAGATGAGAATATGAAAAATCTCTGTTTCTAGTGATCTTGGAGTTGGAGAATCCTGCTGACATTCTGAAAACAATTATTTTCAATTTTATACATGTGTCTCTTTAGACATGAACCTCAGATGTGTTTGGAGTAGTGGATCCCACCTAAGCTTCTGTTTAAGTCAGCCAAGAGAATGTGTTTTTCATGGCATCTATTGCAATGAAATATGTATATATATATATATATATATATATATATATATATAAAATAATTGAATAATTGACCGAGGACTCCAGATGCTGGACTCTGACTTCTGTCACCAAGTTTGCACTGAGACCACACTTCCCACAGCTGCCTCCTCCAATGACTCGGCACAGCTAGGAAACTGAAATAGCCTTATGCCCAGGACATGAAGGATTTCACTGAAAGGCAGCATTTGTTTGAAGACACTTTGCTCCTTACTCTCCAATGCCTTTCAAAGTGACCATTAGAATGTACTACAAAGTAAGACATATCTGTCCAACCTTCCTTTCTTCCTTTCTTTCTCAGCTTCACTAGGGCAGACTGCATCAAGCTGCCCAAGCCCTTCTCTGATTTGTTTTACGGGTGAACTCATAACACCTTTTTGCACATGCCAGTCTATCTTGGTGTCTGCTTCTTGGATGTATGTTCTGTGTGTGTGTAGATGGAGGAAGAGAATCAGAATCTGGCAGCATCAACTAACCTTGCCCAGCTCCTTGCCTGTCTTTGTAGGATACTCACGGGGTATGTAACATCTTAGTGTTCAGATACCTTGGTAAGATTATAAGACATTTATTATGCCCTCTTCTGTACCTTTTTTACCATAAATCTGTAGTGGAATACAACAGTTGTAGACAAAGAACAATTCTAATGCCATTTATAATGCTTATGATAATAGAATGGTATCACCATTCTGTTAGAATTAAATGTGCATTGCTTTAAATCTTGTTCGCTTTTTTTTTCAAACCTTATGCTAGATTCTGAAGGTGTAGTGTGTGGTTTTATTATAATCCAGTATAAATTTGAATATGACTTGTAGACATCACTAGATGTATTTCTTTAATTGTTAGATTCATTTTCTTTAATACGAAAATTTAAACTTACCCCTTAAAAATAAAGTTAATGATAAGGGTTTAGTGGACCTGGGAATGTATAATAGAGAATCCTGAAAGTAGAAGATTTTTCATTTGAAATCTGATTTTAAAAAGATACATTATTTCTCTCTGAGAATAAAATTAAAGAGGCACTTATAGAATAAAGTTTGAGTGAGGTAATTATGAAACACAGAACTTAAGAGTAATGTGTACAAGGAACATTAATTAAATATTTTTTTAAAATATGCTTCTGTTTTCAATGCCTACTAGATCTAAAGACGTCATGAAATCTATTCATGAAATCTATTCAAAAGATTTAAGGCAGATTACAGTTAAATCTGCTAGAGACCATTATCGAAAACAAAAATGTGGGAACACTATGATTAAGAATTATTCATGCTTTGGTAAAAACGAAACTTGAGTATACATGAAATATTTCTGAAAGGGTACACTTGAAGCTACTGCTTCCCAAGACTGGGACAGAGAACTGAACTTAGTAGGAAATTTAACTTTGTGTCTTATATCTTTGTTTGCTGTTAAAAAATTAAATCATGTGAATGTGTTACTTTTTAATAAATAAATAAATAGAATGTGGAACATGCAATAAAGGATATTATGATGGTAAAGTTTTATGGATACAGCTTACAGTCATAAATGGAGATACAAAAATGAGTGAATAACTGGACATGCTTGTGCTAAACTTCAGGAGACAGAGTATGACTACTTCAAGAGAAGTCAAAAGGGGGATTGTTCAGTCATGATACATTATATTTAAAAAGACTTTTTATACAAATGATGGTTGTAATTCTATAACTGAGTCATTTGATGTCTGCTGGTGATTCATAACTTACTGGATACTCTGGTTAAAATGTCAACATCATTTAAAATGAAATGCAGAGGTATCAAAAAATGAAGTATTTTGGGGAAATCAGCAGACTATTTCTCTGTGACCAAGCTCTGTTAAATGAGCATGATCTCATCGCTTTTTGTGAATCAATTTCCCTGCAAAAAAGTGAGATAAACATTGCGCATTATAAAAGCTTTGTATTTCTATTAATGGTTCTTTAACCACAGATTTTTAAAAAATCAACAAATGGCACCCAGAGAGATGAATTTTAAGGGATACTTATTTATTGGAAATCAACTGTGTTAAATGACTTCAGGGAGTTCCATGTTTGCTTTGTTTCATGTAATTCTAGAAAGTCTGGATTTTAGAAACTCGTAGCTAATTAAAACTCACATGGACACACACACACAAATCTGAAAATTCTGCTGTGTTATGTTTTGCTTTTCTATTTTTCATTAGAACTCACTGTAAATTTTGGGATTCATAAAGAATAAGACAATTCAACTAGTTCTCCAAACCATAATGTGACAGACCCATGGTCTTCAAAGTTTTAATAAATCTGTGACTCATTGCTTTTAGAAAATTTGCTGTTACTCTTTGTCCCTCATTTTATTCCTCATTCTTCCCTATATCCCAGAGTAGTTATGAGATTAATGAGTAGACAGAATATCCAGAAAGTATTTTCAATTCTTAGAAAAAAATTGTGATCTTTGTGATGAGTTTGATGATGGCCATCCAAAAGATACCTCCTCCATCCAGAGCTTGTGAATGAGACTATGTGAGATGACATCACCTTAGACTCTTCACTGGGCACTAAGTCCAGTAAGTTTCTTACAAAGGACAGAAGAGGACATAGAAGAAAAGGCATTGTGAAGATGAGGGCAAGGACTAGAATTATGCAGCCACAAACCAAGGAACATCTGGAGCTACCAGAAGCTGGAGCAGGCTCTGCTGACACCTTGGTTTCAAACTCTGACCTCCATGATGAGATAGAATCTATCTTGCGTTTTAAGCAGTGAGATCTGTGGTAATTTGTTATGGCAGCCCCAGGAAATGAATGCACTCTGATTCTAAGTAATCATTGTTATTTGACCTTAAATAATATGATGAAGCATGTGAAAGTTATTTGAAAAATTATACGACTGTGAGGGTAGAGATGGAATAATCTATGACAGTTTCTCAACTGGAGGCAATTTGCCCCTCTCCCTCTAATATTTCAAAATGCCCAGAGACACTCTTGCTGTCACAGGTTGGTAGGGAAGCTATTGGCATCTGGTGTGTAGGTTTAGCTATACTGTTCAACATTTCTCAAGGTTCAGGGAAGTCCCCACCCAAACACAGAATTATTCATCTACGCTGTCAATAGTGCTGATATTGAGAAAGTGTAGTGTACAAGAAAGCTCAGCGTTGTGAGATTAAATCTTAGTTCTGCCATGAATTTGTGAGTGAGAAAATTTATCCTGGGTAGTAAAACTTGCAGTTTTAGTTTTCTCATCTGTCAAGCACAGGGATGCTAGTACCTACCAGGTGTATAAATTTCCAGCAAGATAATGCTGATGAAAGAATTTTATAGTTTTAAAACTTTTAATAGTAACAAAGAGATTTTCATAATTATTAATCTTATATTTCTTTGATACAAGCAAAAGCAAACCTTTGATTTTTAATTAATATTGTCGGAAGTCCACAATGAATGCGTTTGCTGAGCCACAAGGGACTCACTTTTATACTTTTATGGTTATTATCTCAAATAAAACAGTTCTTGGAAATTTCATGACTATTACTGTTTAATGGTGTTTTTCATTGGCAAAGATACTCCCGAAGTATTCATAAAGTTTCTCTGGGGAGCATATAGTTTATGTCAGATAAGTAACAAAACCAATGCCAAATAAAGAGTTGGAATTATAAGTGATGTATATAATAAAAGTACAGATAGCAATACACAGGTTTTAAAGAAATTTTTATATATATTCATTTTTCTAATGATAATTATAGAAGTGCCAGAAACATAAATTAGACAAGCATTATCTTCATTTGACTTCAGTGTATGCTGAGGCTTAGCAAAGCAAATAAGTTTAAATAGTAAATATAGGGGCATGGCTAAAGTTCAGATTGTCTCTTCTTACCCAGTTATGAAGTGCCTGCAAATTCTAGCACATCGGAATAAGGTTATGTTAGTAAATACTGAAGTATATCAGAGAAAGGGGATATTTGTGTGCAACTCAAAGACAAGAAATTCTTTGACACACAATTTTTTTTTTTTTTTTTTTTTTTTTTTTTTTCTGCACCGGGGATTGAACCCACAACCTCGCACCTACCAGACAGGTGCTTGAGCCACTGAGCCAAACTCCCGGCCCTTGACACACAAATTTTAAAGAAGATTTTCAAAAATGAGGCTCAGGAGATACTAGTTCCTTAAGATAGTTATTAAAAAAGTGAGGGGTTTCTCTTTAGAAAAGACTATTTCAATTGATCCTAGGGTAAAGTATGTGTGTGAGTGTGTGTGTGTTTTAAGTTTCGATGTCTCTAAGTTCAAGATGAATTTTACATAGTTACTGGCAAAAACAAATTAGCTGTACCTGCATACATATGAGTGAATATAGTTATTTTTTATCTCATCACTAATAAATGGCTATGTTTGGACATTTTAGTCAATTTAGAGACCATGTGAGTCTTTGAGTAATCACTGGAAATTTCTTTAATATCTTCTGATCATGAAAGTGCTGACATCAAATCTTCCTGAATAGGTATAAGTGGCTTAGGAGAATATCCTAGAATAGTATAAAGTGCTGTTAAGAAATATTGTGTCATATCTGATGATATGGATGGCTATTTTTTTAAAATTTTATTTTAAAGAGAATAAAACTAAACAAAATGAAACAGAACAAAGCCAATAAAACCAAAACAATGAGAGCAATACAGGACTTCAAATTAAGATAATAGGAAATCAACAATGGCTACTATAACATATCTTGTTATCTTCAAAATAGCTGCCCATACCATCAGATATAATAGAATCTAACAAAACAAAACAGTATAAAACCAAATCAAACATTGAAAATGATACAAGACTTCAAAACAAGGTAATAAGAAATTAACAATGGATACCACCTTTCCTTTTTAGACATTTCCTCCTGTTTCACCTATGCAATATCTATTGTACATTTTGGATTCCACTAACTCCTTTAGTTTTTTATACTAGAGAGACAACGTGATGTTCACCCATGTGAGTCCAAACCATTTCACCTATGAGCATGGTCTCAAGTTGCGTCTATTTACCAACAAGCGCCTTGAGGTTATTCTTCTTTATAGCTGAGTAGTTTTTCATTGTATAAAAACACTATATCTTTCCTATCCATTCCATAGTTGATGAGTAAGCTACCCTTGTTATTTTCTGGGTCCCTGTTACATGGAGCATTGTCTTTGAACAGCTATTTTTAAGAAAACAAGAAACATTATGATAGCCATTGCCGATTTCCTATTATATTGTTTTGAAGTCCTGTATCACTTTCATTGTTTTGTTCTGACTAGCTTTGTGGCTTTTTTTGCTTGATTTTATTCTCTTTAAAATAAAAAAAGAAGTATTGTGTCACTGATACACAGAGAAAGGTATTATATGGAAGAATAATAGCAAGTGGCAACTGAAAAGTAATTCAGATGAGTTAGACTTAGAATTTGAGGAAATTTTGTTATTTTCCTTTTATATATGCATGTGTGATACATGGTTAAATTCTAAATCTCTAAGTCACATATAGTTAGTATTTTAAAAATTACATGTAACTAATAAAATATCATGTCATTTAATTGCATCATTATTTCCTATTTAGCAGAGCCTAAAGTAATGTGTTTTAACATTATGACATTTTAGGTTCAATATAATTCCATTTTGTAATGCGTAGAAGGATGTATGGCTACATATTAGCATGTGGAGATGCTAATTAGTAGCATATTTAAGGCTTTAAAAAGTTTTAATGTAGGGAAAAAGTTTAATTTTTACACATGATATTGCTCAGCTTTCTTATTGCTAGACAAAATACTCAGTATCTTCAATTTAATGGGGCAGATTTTGGTTCATGGTTTCAGAGGTTTCAGTCCATGGTCAGCTAGGTCCAGGGCAGGAATATAGCAGAAGGGCATGGCATAGGAAAGCCACTCAAATCATAGCAACTGGAAAACAGTGAGCAAGGGAAGAATCCAAGAGGAAGGGGCCAGTGACTAGATCTAGTCCTCAAGATCACATCTTCAGGATGCATTTCCTCCTACTAGGTCACACCTCCTAACAGCCCTTTCAGTTATAAACTCATCAATTATTTAACCCACTGGTGAGGTTAGTGTTCTAACATTCACCCACTTCTGTAGGACTCTATAATCTAGTCAAGTTGACAACTGCTTGTATGTATATATTTTAAAATACTTTTTCCTATAAAGTTACCTTAATGACTTAATTTTGTATGTATAAAACCAATTTATGATGAAACCATGCAAAACAGGCCTATCTTAACTTTGAAAAGTGCATTGCTGAGATAAATATTTGTCTTCTTTAAATAAGAGAAATTGTTTTTGTTACCTCCAATGACAAATACTATATAATCAGCATGCTTGTGTTTTTAACTTACTATAAGTCAGGTATACAATAAACTAGGGATTTGAAAGAAATTCTGTGGAGTTATTTTAACAAATTTACTAATACTTGGTAGAAATAGAAAAAAATATGTGTTGGAGTAGCATTAACACTGGTGATGTTTAGTTTTATGTGGCAATTTGACTGGGCCAGATATTTGGTCAAACATCAGTTTTGGTATGAAGATAAAGATGTTTGTGAATAATATTAACATTTGAATTGAGAGAACAAATAAAGCAGATTTTCCTCTCTAATATGTGTGATTCTTGTGAAATCAACTGGAAGACACTAGTCTTTCTTTACCTTTGGATTTGAACCTAAACATCATCTTTTTGGGTCTCCAGCCTACCAGCTTTTCAGCTGGAAATGTAACTTGCTGGGACCTCTCAGTATTTAGTCTCAGAAGCATTATTTACCTATATCTATCTATCTATCTATTGTCTATCTATCTTTATCTATCACTAGCATGCATAATCTATCTCTATCACATATATAATGTTTGAATGTAATATATAATGCCTATATATCATCTGCATGTTTATTTATATGATAATAAAGTATATTGAATATATGATGGAAATATATAGGACATAATATCAATTAAAAGAATATATATAATTATTCTTTTCGATTATTTTAGAATAATTTCTGTTGCCCAAACCAGAGTAGGTTGGCTATTTTTTGCTGTTGCTGTTGTTAACTGAATTTTGCTCGTGTTTTTATTTTATGTGGCGAAGGCATCAAGCACTGTTGCTTTTCTTTTTCTCAGCCCTCTTGCCTCCTTTCTGAAAGCAGTGAGGAAACAAGCCATTGGTGATTCATTTAAATTCCTGCTTACTGTTTCTGAGGAAATAACTCTCTCCTCAGCAGTCATTACCCAAAAGGGGCTAGCTGGTGGGTAGAGACAAAGTTGCTACTGTATCTGCATGTCTAGGATAGGATTTAATTGTGAGAGAAATTGATATCCTATCATGCTGAAATTTTATCTTGCCCAAGGGACATTTAGGCATGGGAGTTTAGCCAAAAGATGTCAAGAGCGCAGCAGATGCAGCTGAGACTGAATCTCAATCCGAGACAATTGTCCTATGTACTTAGAGGAATGCAGAGGACTGCTGAGTCCTTGTCTTCTGGTTGAGGTAAGACAGCATTTTACTCTGCATAGAGGAGGGGCGCTCCCATTTTCAAACATTGCCTTGTAACAGATACTATGTGGAAGAGATTGGCAATATGAGAAATGAAGAAATAGTATCTGGATAGTTGTTCCATTTCACAGACACATGTATACAATTTTTAGACAAATCGTTATGAGGGAGGATGATTTGGGGAAGGGTATAAAGTATCACGTTTGTGAGATAAAACTTACTAAAATTTTTATTATAAATACAGTATAATACAGCATTATAATACAATAATATCCAGCTTCTTTTTAGAGAAGATTTGAAATTTCTTAGTGAGTTTTAAAAGAACTAATTTATAAATTTAGGACTGGGTTAACAATTAGCCTGATTACTCAAATTTTATATTTCTTTGTAAAACTAGTTCACTGTTCACAAGGGTATCATGGAATAAAAAGAATTTGTTTTTAAGAATGTAAAGTCATAAAAGCAAAGGGCGAGGGGACAAGGTGAGCTGATATAGAAAAATACTCATTCTGTGTAGAATTAAATTAGTTCTTTCATAGATAACATGAAATTGTTAATTAGTGCTAAAACTCAACTTTTCAACATTTACCGTTATACTCACTTAGTTTCTATCATAACTCATCGAATCTCTCCCTAATATGATTCTTCCTCTCTGCCTTCAAGCAAGCAGAACATGTTCTATGTTAATACAAAAGAATGAGACAAAAACGTTTCTGTTTTTACCTTGAGGTACCGCCTTGTATTGCTTATTCCTTTCCTGCTGAAATTCTTTTTCTTTTCAAGATCAGTGCTGAATTCTTCATTTGTTAAATATGTAATGTAAATAAAGTGACCGCACATAGTTAATTTTTGGTATAAATCCCAAAGGTTTGTTTTCAGAGTTACTGTTTCCTCTAATTTCTTCATGACATTTGACACTATTGACTTTTGTCTAGTGGAATTTCTCTTTTCAGGCTTTCCATGCTATCTCTCTTTTTAGATTTCGGTGTTATATTGACATTTATCCCATCTATAAGTCACACACTACACTATCTAGTTGGCCATACTTTCCTTGACTTCTTTATTATCTCTTTGTTTTCATCCAAGCTTTCTCACTGATGAGCTCCTTCATAAGGCTCCAGGAAAGCCTCTAAGAACTGAGAATCCCAGTTCTGTATTATAATTAGTAATCCCTAATCATGCTCCAGTCTGCCTGTCAGGATGTTCTACTGTTAGCTAAAAACTATTGTCTCTCAACTTAATCATTTTTTAGCCCAAACCAGCTGCATTAATTTAAGTCTGACTTTTTCATGGCATCAGTATTAGTTTTATAACTTAGGTCCAAGTATCTGTTTCATATTTGATTTTTCTTCTTGCTCCCTTTTTGGGGTTAAGAATCAATTTTTACGTTCAGTAATGCTTTTCTTGGGAAATGACTCTAGTTAAGAACATTGCATCATTTCTATACCTAAAAGTAGTGGTACCATCTTTTTTTCATATTGTAAATCATAGGAATACTCATTTGGCAAATTGGAGACACCTTTCAATTTTATTAGTTTGTGCATAATGAAATATTCCATCAGAGTTCACTTGTCTCAAGGTAAGTGACAAAAAATTTGCCTTGAAATTGCAAAGGTGTCAACATTCATTCTCCCTCAAAGATGTAAGTTTTTTCCATGGCTTGGTAAATCTGTCTTTGGTCCACAGAGGGTTACCTTCTACAGAAGAATAGCGACTTTATGTTTGGAGAATATAAAAAGGAAACCTGCCCGACATCTGCGGGAGAGAACGGAAAGGTGATCTCTGGGTGAATAATTCTGAACAAATCCAGACTCCAAAGAACAGAGACCTAAAGAGCTACAGCATTGGGCACTCATGATCGTGTCTTCTATTAGGAGAGTGGGCTTCTTCTGCATTCTTACCAAAGCAGTGTTCTGTGCCTGTATCTGGATTTTCAAGTCATTATTTCAGTAGTGGATTGGCAGTGATACTCTGATTTTGGGGAATCCAGCTTCAACAGTGCCAATCGCATAGCAACAAGAAGTAACACACAAGAACCCAGTGTTCTCCTTGATTGGGTATGCTGGTTGGCGTATATGTACTCTGGGGGTTTTGGCCAATGGAAGGGGAGTTCCAAGGAAGACACATGGTTGCCACCTACTTCAGAAACTAAGAGCTTAAGACAGTGTTCAGAAAGGTGAGATTTGATTGTATTTACATTCTGAATGCTTGGGGCATTCTATACCAGTTTCATATACAAGCATAATCTATAGAACAATGCTGATTTTCTCAGGAGCATCTTAATTTATTATGCTGATGATAGTTTTCTTTTACCCTTAAATGTCCTACTTTGGATGATACATTATATATTTATCTTCCCCATAAATCCCTGGAGTCTTGTGTCAAGAAGGGGCCTCCTACCTTCTATGTAGAATCAAGTCTTAGAATTTAGGTCCTTAGACAAAAACAAAAATGAAATAAACCAAAAAAACCAAGCTGGGTATGGTGATGCACACCTGCAGTTTCAACATTCTGGGAGGCTGAGGCAGGAGGATTGCAATTGTGAACTCAGCCTGTGTGACATAGCAGCTGAGACTCTGCCTCAAAATAAAGAGTAAAGAAGTGAAGGGCTGGGGATATAGCTCTATACCAAGGTCCTGGGTTCAATCTTCAGTACTGCATCAGACATACAAACAAATAAACAAACAAGCCTCAAAACCAAAGACACCTCCACCTTCCCCCCAAACCTGTGCATTTTGAATCTACTTGACCAGTCAGCTTCCCATCCAGGACAAGAGGCTATCTCATAGGTCCATATTTATGTAAAGCCAGGAGGAGGATGCAGGTTTCCTCCAACCCTGCCCCCGGTGAGTAGGATGTGCGAAGTCTGCTTTGATGTGCTTGTTTCACGGAAACAGGAATAAGATGGTTCTCTAGAGAGGCAGCAGTCAGGCTAATCATGATCCTGCGGAAACGTGATTCTGAGGGTCATTTGTAAGACATAGCTCAGTGAATCTCAGACTCTGACCAGTTGGACTAGCTTCTCTTTCCTTTAGGTGAATGCAACAGTTTTTCTTTTAGCTCCTTTTTCTTTGAGGAGAAAGGAATTTGCACGGAAAACTCACAAACCACACGGTGTGACTTCCTTAGGTTATGGTTTCCTGTTTGGTGCCTTTGTTCCCCACATACCTCTCCTTCAGTCCCGGATGCATTTGATTGTTTCTAACACAAAAATGAATGTAGTTTCAACTTCAAGGCTTTAACTATCCTGTACTCTGCTTCTGACTTTATCTTTTTGATTCTTTCAGCATCAGATAAACAATTCCTTTCTCTGAAGTTTTAATAATAAGTGTGTCAATGATTTTGTGACCTGGTAAACATCAAGATTCTTATTCATAGGTGTGGGTTCACAGGGGCCTGAGACTGTATTTCTAATCATATTCCAGATAATGCATCTACTGCTAGTTCCCTGGACCTCATTTTGAGTATGAAGAATCTGTAAGACCTAGACAAAAATCCCTAGTTCAGTTTAACCTCATTCCCGTTTAAGTCCAAACTGATGGTTACAAAATTGCTGTTCTTAACAACAAACTCCTCATTCTGAAGCATATACTCTCCGTGGTACTGTTGATTTGTCTTATTCTTATATGTTGTCATCCCAGGCAGACAGAACACATTTCTTGGTGCAGGTAAGTCTCTCTGTAAATTTTACAACCTCTTATAGTGGGATGACACTGCCTTGTACATAATAGATCAACAATAAACATGCTGATTGATTAATTATTCTTAAGAAATGCCTTCTAACAAGCCTATCACATGAGGACCCTGGGATACCTGTAAATTTACAGTTTGGCAACAAACAAATATTTTAAGCAAATTATAAAATATATTGAAGATAATACTTGTATGAATTATTAAATTATCATTCTAAAAAAGGAGCAAAGGTTTTTTGTTGTGTGAAAATAATTATAAATCTAATAGGCTTTATGAATCAGTGTAGGGAAAATATGTATTATGGCTTTGTTCATTATATAGGATCATGAAAATGCATAAATCATACGATTATTGGTTATAATCCTGACAATCTTTCCAAATTTATTCTATGAAATTGGCTTCTTGGACACAGATACAATCACCTAGAAATGAGAAGACTACATCCTCACAGAAAGTTCCTTTTAAGGAGTTTTGAAGGATTTAAAAAAATACACATTCTACAGAAATAACATGCTATAAACACTTTTCATAACTTTGAAAAACTCCCACAGATATCTGAATGTAGCAGTCTGCAGATAGGCTGGTGAAAGTTTTAGAAGAAAAAGGAATAAATTGGTCATAAATCTTGACTACAGACTTTGGGCCTCAGTTTTCTAATAAATATATTGATTGAGTCATCTCTTAAGGAAAGGAAGTCACACGCTTTTGAGTAAATTTTATGGATATTTATGTTTCAAAATATGCACCTTGCCAAGGGTTGCACTTGCTTCAGGGGAACAAATATGTGTCTGTAATAACTTTAACCTTTTCCTCATGAAAATCTCATTATTACTCAAGGGTCCCATGGTTCAAGAAAGACATTGGTAAGACCACATATTTTCTCATCTCTGTCTTTTTCTCTATGAGATTTTTATTTAATTTTACTTTACTCTTACAATAATGAAGTATTCTTTGGGCATTCTCCACTCATAGCCTATTTGGTAGCACTGGTGGAAAAAATAGTTCTTATATAAATGTTTTTAGATCTATTTTCATGTAAAGTATAGAATGCACTAGCATTCAACATTCTGGCTGGGTATTGTGTACAACCAAAGGTGGGGGGCTGAAATAAACTCAGATTCACAGGCTAATTAATGATAACTGATATTAACACAGAGCAAACATAGTTGTTTGAAGTAATAATTGCCCTCTTTTTAGTAATAGTCCTGATAAAGCTGCAGAAAAACTGACTTCTTAAGTGCTTATGACTTCAATAATTTTATAAATTACTAGAAAATCTCCTAGTCTGCAAAGCATCAAGGAAGTAGACATTAACATTGCACATTTGCTTTCCTATGACAGTTATTGCAGGAGCTGAGATATGATTCTGCATTTCGTATCATGTGACTCAGTCCCTATCCGTCCTTCCAGTATCTCAGATAGCAAATTGTGGCTGGAATCAATATTTATGCAGAAGAATTATACAGTGACTACAATGTCAGGGGTTTTGAAATGAAGTATTACAAGAGTTGGGCTCCTAAGCTAAATAATATACACCATTTAATAAGCAGAAAATGCTTGAGATTTTTTTGAAAGTAGGAAATCAAATTAAAACACGCACACACATACACTCTCATATGCACATACAGGTGCTTTTGATACTATTCAGGTATCTGTAAGGAAGAATTTAAATAGTGGATTTTAATGAAACATATATAGATCAGAAATATGACAGCTCATCAAATATGTGGACTGACATTTAACACATACATTTAAATATATAAGGAACTCTGAAGTTTAAAAGTTTTTCATGGAGTAACTGGCACAGTATAGATTAAAATATATAATACACATGTATATTAACTGAAATGTAATGAGTAGCATGAGTATTTTTGAATTGCATGTGGTGATAAACGGCTTTAGATTAGGTGAGGATATGGAAAGAAAGGTACTTTCCTGCTATTTTTAACCATTTTGCCTCAGGTCTAAGCATGCTGTTTGCCCACTATTCACATATTATGTTGACTTTGCTATATTTGAATTCCCAGTAGCTATGATTCAGGGGGCAGTCTGTGAGTAATCAAATCAATAAGCTGGTCTGTGCTGGTTTTTGAGTTCCTAAAGGCACCTCACCAAAATCATTGGAAGAAAATTGTAACCCATAGATGGAAGCTAATGCAGTTCCTACCCAGATGGACCCTAACCAATTCCTTGGTATAAAAAAATAATTTTCTGTTATCATGGAATAAAAATGAGTAAAAACTTCACTGATGCCTACCCACTCTTAGTCACTATGAAAGCTCAGGGCATTCCTTTATCTCTTTGTTTTATATAACTTCCAATTTAGGGCATACAATTATGGATACATAGAAATAAACAGGATTCCCTTTAGGGGAGATAAATTTTATAAATACATCGATTCGAGGAGCAATGCTCTAATGTTTCTAAACTTCCCACATATTCAAGTAGAATTTCTAAGTGGCTGAATCTCTAAGGGATTGCACTAGCTTTCCATCCATGACATTTTATATTTTTTGAATGTCCCTTGAGGATGTGGCCTGAATTCACTGATAAGGCAAATGGATGTGTAATTCCTCTCCCTATAATACTGAGACACTGAAACAGAATTTCCCCTTCCTAAGTCTTTTTCTTTTTTTTCTGGAAAGAAAGTGCAACATCCTTCCCTTCCACCTAGCAAGCACCTCGTGAATCTTGGTTTGCACTGTCAGTATGTGGCAAGAAATGATGAAATTTTTCTGTAACTTTTTCTCTTTATCCTTGGGCATGTGAGAAAAATATTGTTTTCTGTTCCATTTTATTTTCATGCTAATTATTCTGTGTTTCCTTGTTTTCCCCAAAAGGTAAGAAATCTGTGCAAATAAGGGTTGACCAACTCCTAGAAATGAAAATCTCTTTTTTATTTCTGCGCATCAGAATATCAGGATTGTTTTATCAGAAATAGCACAGTTGACTTAAAGAAATAAAATCAAAGTATACAGTACTTATTTTAATTCCATGTTTATTTATTAACAAAAAGTGTGTCTGCATGGGAATTCTAAGCCATAAATTTAAGTCAGGTGCCAACTTCCTCTTATTGCATCATTTGGGTCTGAGTTCAGATTTGAGATTATTGCAGGGATTTCTAGACTGTAGCATATATTAATGTGATCAGAGTCCCTGTAAATTTAGTTGAAGGAAAGACAGTTTTATGAATCAAAATCTTCATGAAAACAACAGGTAGTGTTGAGTTAATGATGGTAAAATTCACTAATAATCTGCATGTACTGCAGTTTCAAGGGTTATATGCACTCTACATTTTCTACAAGTTTATACTTCAACTTTCATAGTTCAAAATACAGAAAACAAGAAGGCTAGTACTGACTGGTATTCTACCATACACCCATAAAGAATTCATCCAACCAACTGCTTAAACTTAAACTGGCCTGTATATTCTTGGGGCCACGGCTACGTAGACCAACAGTAAGGGACATCGTGAAGCCTCTGGGAGACAGAGAAATGTGATTCTCAACACTGATAGGTGCATACAAGAATCACAGTTGGCTAGTCTTGCTCATTTTTTTTCCTAGGTTACCAAGGTTGTCAGGAAGAGGGAGCTGGAATGGCCTAGAAATCAATTTGCAGAATATTAAAGTGATCACCATGGTCCAGGTTCCTATGCTTCATTAGTTGGAATATATGACATGCTAAAATGTGCGAGGAACGTCTCTAATGACAACAATTGTGATACAAAAGAGAAAGAACCCTATAGAAATGGTTTTAGCATAGACTAAAACCTATGCCTAAGACCCTCATTTTAATCTCAGATTATACTGTGCCTTTGGGTAACTAACTTTATAGCAAAGATATTAAACCTTTTATTTTGAAAACATTTAAAACATGCATAAAAGTTACAACTGTATTGCAATTCATCTGTACTCAACTGTACACACCTTTTGCTAACTTGTCATCTTTGCATCCTCTGCCTCCGAATACATGTAAAAATGGATATATGCATATGTATATTCATATACGTAAACTTATTCCCATAGAAGAATTTATTTATATTTTATAGTACTTTCAGTGTAAATTCAGCTAAGGACAGGGATTTTCTCTTTGTAAACTCATTGTTAGTTTCGAATTCAGGTAGTTTCAAATTCTATCCTTAAAGAGTCATCTGATTGGAAGATTTGATTTTTCATTGTTTTTGCAAGATTAACTCCATAATGAAACAGCCTCACATGTCAGTCTAGAACTGGTACCCTCCAAATGAAAGCCCCCTGTCACAGCAACCTTCCTCTCAATTATTCTTACAGACTTTCTTTTCACCGTATTTATCTGCTTTTTGTTCCCTTCAGAATTATCCCTCACAACTGATACTTTTTAAAGGCCATTTACTGCTGCTTTCTCTTCACCTAAGCAGTATAATTACATTTCTGGGTACTGCATTGCTTATTTAAGTGCATATGCCTAAAAAAAGAAATCTAGGTGATATTTTGCAGTTTGGTGATGACTATTATTTCCTCTAGCCTTGGTAGAAGGAGACTTCATTCAAACTTTAAAACACTCTAGAGTAAGTAGTTCAGTAACTGATGCAGTAATTAACATCATGGCTATTTGAAAAAGCACGGGGAAACACATGATCACTCTTTGAAATCCTTTTTTTTCTTGTCAGCAACTTAGCACCTGATGTTTTTTGGCTGGCAGCTCAGACTTCTTTTAGGATCTATTCCCTGGAGCTCTCATCTATTAAAGTAGAGAAATTCCATTGATTCCAAAGAAGTCTGATGAAGAAAATGTAGTTTAGCAGTCCATTTCAGAACTTTTCAAAAGCAATTGCCAAGTAGAGGCAGGGTCTCAGGCTATAAAAAAAGAGCTTATCCATGAAGGATCCTCCTTCAAGGATCCAGGTTAGTAGCCTGAAATCAATTCAAGCAGCTAAAAGGATGAAAGGAGATTTCATGGTCCAGGGTGTCTTCTTTTGAATTCTCTGGTTAGGGGTTTTCTTTGGCTGCCTGACTAGAGGCAAAGATTAGTGACACAGTGCTTGCTTTCAGGGATCTGGCTTCTGTGCTTGTTTCCCTGGACTGAAGCCCAGGCTGTGGGAATCAGGGGTCCTTTTAACATTTGTAAGTTAGGATGGACAGGGTTTTCATAACTCTCAAGGAGAACATCATTTGCCTTTTGAAAATAACCAGATATTTCTTTCTCTAAAAGCAACTACAGGAACCAGAATAGCTGCTTCAGAAGGCAGACTGAACTCCTGTAAGCAGCCAAAAAGCACACAGTTTGATTTGCTCTTTCCTCATGCATGGATTTGGTGGTTTGGTTTGAGGAAAGAGGGATCATCTTCTCTTACTGAGGTTTTCCTGCAATACAGTTCTGTGAAAGAGCTCTTCTTCACAGCTATGTTCATAACCAGGGTTCTCTGAGCTTTTAGTTCTGAATGCCAATGTTTTCTCCAACTGCCTAAGTCAGAATAGGGCAGAGATATATATCACACAACACTGCTTTAATTTTTTACTTTGGGGAGTTAGGTACAAGAGTTTTCTTCTTATAAGCCATTTTCTTCATGAGCCGCAAAACATTGATTTAGTGTTAGGTTCCTTTTGGAAACAGAACCAAACAATTCTTAAGATTCTTAATATTTCCTTGCAGGTCTTGGCACACAATGGGACAATGGCTTTCTAGACACAGTTCCTGACCCTAGAGGCATCAGCAGCATCAGGGACCATGCCAGAAGTGGTTGTTAGAACTTTTGTATGAGAGCTTGGTTGCTGTTTGCTGAAGATGAATGCAGGTTTCTCAACTCTGAAGGAGATTAATGTCACTGACTCTTTGTTGTAAGGTAGTCCTCTAACTTTATTTTGCACCAGCATCCTTAGGAAGATGCTGAAATGCAGGTTGTTGGACCCAAAGCCCAGAATTTTCATTTTGGAGATCTGGAGCAGAGGTGAGGCTATATGTCTTTCAGAGTGATGTTAATTCTCCTGTTCTGGGGACTTTCGAGAAGCAATGGTCTAAGATGGTAATTTTCAAAATTGGCTAAACCCTGGGGTGATTTTAAGAATAGAGAGGACTGTCCTCCACCCCAGACCAAGTAAGTCGGAATCTCTGTATGTGACTGTGGGCACGAGGACCTGTAAAATTTCCAAGTTGATTTTAATGAGCAGCCAGGTATGAATTTTACTGACAATCATCTTAAAAGAAGTGTTCCTAGGCTGGCAAGGTGGAGCTTTCCTGTAATCCCAGCATCGTACAATGCTGAGACAGGAGGATTGCAAATTTAAGCCCAGCATAGGAAAACTTTGTGACTTAGTGAGATCCTGTCTTAAGAGTAAAAAAAGATTTTTTTTAAAATACTAGGCTCAGTGTGAAGGTTCTAGATTCGATACCCAACCCTTCCTCACCCCACAAAAAGAAAAAAACAAGTAAGAAAAATTGATCATCTATCTGATTTCCCATTAGAATCACCTAGCAGACTTTAGAAGCCTTCATGCCTAAATTTCAAATCCTAGAGGTTCTCATATAATTGGTTTTGGGTACATCCTGAGCATTGAGATTTTTAAAATTTTCTCAAGTGAATTTAATACAAAGCTAAAGTTAAAAATCACTGCCCTAATGACACTCCGCAGCTGTTAGAATTTCATATTTTAATAAAATCCTGTATAAGGGACACAGCATTCACGGAAAACAAATATTCTGGCACTGGCTTATTCTGCAGCCATTATGACAGGTTCCAAGTTTATATTGAATGTATTTCAATAATGAGAGTTGGTATCTTTATAGTGAATCAGCTAAATTTTGACATAAAGCCTTATCCTAAATGGCCATAAAACCCATTTACTTTCAAATAAATTCAGTTTTGTTTAGAATGTATTTTTTTATAAACTTCCAGAGGGAGAAAAAAATAATTTCATTTACCCTATGTTTAATTTATGTATACATTTCCCCCAGTTAATGGTAATCTCTGTTACAGTAAAATGTAGCATAGCAAAAATATAGACCAGCAATGATTTCTGGCCCCAACAGTGTAAGAGATGTTTACCTCTCTGGTTGGTTGATGGGTTTACAAATTTACAGAGCATTAAAGATCTGAGACACAGGTAGAGCAAGAATCACGGAAATGACAGCCAGCAGCCCAAGGTCCCCCTTACATCAGAAGACTGCATAGCAGTGGGCTGTTGAGTCAGAAAAACAACCATGAAGCTTCCAGAGATCCCTAACCTAGGTTGGGGGACAGAGTCCTTTGGAGGTGGGGGGAGTGAGTGAGTTCAAGTGATATTTATCAAAGTAATAAAACCCTAATAAATATCAAGAGTTGCATGAGACTTCCTTATATCTGTGGAAAACCACTCTTGTAGTGCTTATAATAAAGCATAGAATTTCTCCTTTAGTGCTACAAACAGCCTACACACCGCTATGTGACACTGGGCAAGATACTTATCTTTCATATTTATCTTTCAAGGTCACTCGGATGAGTAGATGAGGTAATGTGCAAAGCATGTAACCAAATGCCTGATACATACTAGGAATTCAGAAATACTAATTCTCTTTATTCCTTCTGTCCTTTGTAATATTGTTACAGGCTTTGTTTTTGATCATCATCAGGTCATCAACAACAACAAGTATGTCTTTTCTCTCCCTTCCTCTTTTTTTCTTGTTCCCTCTCCTTCTTCTTCCCTACCTGTATTATCAACATTTTTTTTTTTTTTGCACTGATACGACATCTCTGTCAATGTGCTAGGGGTTTAAGGATACAAGGATAAATAACCTACCATCCTGCCCTTAGCACACACAGTCTAGTAAGACAAATAAGCATGTAATTATTCTACCTAAAACATGTGAAAGATAGGTACAGAGTCAGCACAGAAAGGAAGCATCAGCTGTGCAATCTGGGTGTTTTGGGGAACCATCCTAAAAGAGCTTAGTCTTAGGGTTGAGTATGAGTTAGAGACTGTAGAGGAGTATGGGGAGGAGTTGTAAATGTGGAGGATTTTTGGCAAAGAATAGCAAAGATAAGAGAGGGTGAATGTGTGCTGTATGAAAAAGCATGACATTGATCTGCCTGGAAACTGTTGAGTAGGTGTGAGATGAAGCAGGGGGAGTAGGCAAATCTCAAAAGATACATGCTAGAATTTGACAAAGTACAGTTTCCAGACCAATAGCCTGAAAGTTACCTGGAGTCTTGTTAGAATTACCAGTTCTTGCTGGGCATAGTGACATATACCTGTAATCTCAGCCCTTGAGAAGCTGAAGCAGGAAGATCTCAAATTCAAGCATAGGCAAACTTAGAAACTTATGGAGACCCTGTTTCAAAATAAGCTCCCTCCCCCCAAAAAATGCTGAGGCTGTGGCTCAGTTCAAAGACCCTGGGTTCATACCCTGTACCTGCTCTCTCAAGCACACACTCAAGGAAATTCAAATTCTTATATAATTCCCTAAATTCATTGCATAAAAAACACTGGGCGTGAGGTCTACAAATCTCTTGCTTAAGTAAGTCCTGCAGGTTTTTGGGATGCAGGCTGAACTTTGAGAAACACTGTTTGCTATGGTTTGAATATTTGGGTCTCTGAATTCCTGTTGAAACAACCTACAATGCCATCCTACTAACAGGTGGGACCTTTAGGAGTTGATTAGATCATGAGAGTTCATGGATGGGATTAAGGTGTCCATAAAAGAGGCTTCTTGTCCTTCAGTCCTTTACTGTGCCGGACCTCAACATCCAAAACAGTTTTAGAACAAGAGACCTGCCCTCTCCAGAAAGCAAACCTGGTGGCATTTTGACTTTAGGAACTGTGAGACATTAATTTCTGTTCTTTATAAATTACTTAGACTCAGGCATTTTTTTAATAGGACTGTTTTTGTTAAGACACTGTTTTAAGACAGAATTCTACACCATAATAATAATAGAAAAAATCTAGCTACTTTCCTAGAGAAACTGGGGAACTATGAAAGGATTTCCAATAAGGTGAATATGACTTGTTTGTTTCAAAAGCTACTCTGGAGGTAAGGTAAGAGAGGGCTAGGAAGGCTACTTGGGAGAGCTATGAATTCTGGAGGTAAGTGCACGAGGAGGAGATACAGTGAAGAAATAATGCATTTGGAGTGAGAATGTAGCTTCCTTGCCAAGTGCAGGGTTCATAAAATTTATAAAGTCCAAGATAGAAGGAGGAGTAATATGAATCTTGCTTCCCAGCTTGCCGGTTTGCAGGGTGTTACTGCCCTTGGCAAGAGCAGCTTTGTGGAGTAATTTGGTTGAGCTAGATCAGTGAGGGCAAACCTTTCAGAGCTGTCAATGATACAAACAGCCCGCTAGGTCACGCGTGCCATAGGTTCGCCACCACTGACTTAGACAATTCAAGCAAAGTCCCCTTACTGCTTCTGATGGTGGTGGTGGTGGTGGTGGTGGGGGTGAGCTGAACTGGTATCACAAAGAGACGGTGTAGTATAGAACGCAGTGAAAGGGGATGGTTAGTATGGCAAAAGGAACCACAGAATTATAATTTCTTTTGTTCCACAACTAAATATATGATGGCATCGAACCATGTAAACTGGCTAACACCTTCTGTTTGGAACAAGATGTGAGTCCCGACAGTGACGACTGTGAAAAACGTGCTCGCTGTTCAGCCAGGGACAGGAATGGGCTACACTGGATCCTACTGTCTGCTAGGTCTTGCTGATTCTCAGCCACAGAAGCAGACCTATGTTCCTAGCGGCTGGGGAAAGGAGCCTGGGAAAGGTAAGCCCGCAGCTGGAGGAGAGGTTGCTCTGTACCTTTAAGCGTGTATTTCCAGAGCTAGAGGAGAAGAGAAGAGGAGATGCTTGGTTGGCTGAGAAAGGAAGAAAAAAAAAATTTTTTCCCCCCAAGATATTTGACAGCTATATCTTTCTGCCACCACCCTCTCCGGAACCCACGCATCTCTGCTTAGCGTCTGACATAAAACCAAGAGTGAACCCCTCTTCGCCTGTGTGCTTTCGACGAAAAAAGTCAATGCACAGGAACGGAAACGAGCGCGGCTGAAAATAGGTGCACGACTTGTTGAGCATACAAATCATTTCCCCCCTAGTCTCCAAAGGGAGGGGGGAAAATCCCTCGGCTCTTACTCTTTCCTCGCAGCCTGCAGTTTGCATTCGCGAGAGGAGGCAGAGACTGGTCCTCGCGCGCTCCGCGCTCTTCGCTCGGTCCCCAAGCAAACTTCTCGCAGGACCTGCTGGCTGCAGCCGCGTGGACGCAGACCGCGAGCGTCCGGCGGACTCCCCTCCAGGGCCGGAGACCCCAGACCCCGCGACGCGACGCGTCTGTCTCTTTAAATTCCAGCTGTGCGGCTGGGAAACAGCGCCGCTCGCCGCCCAGGCCGGCTGGCACCAGCGAGCTCGCGCTTTAGCCCCGGCTGCGCGCGCGGGGAGAGCTCGGCGGCCGCGGGCTGCGCGGCGGTGGCGCGGGGCGGGGAGGCGCGGCCCGGCCGAGGAGCAGGACGGAGCCCGCCGGGCCGGAGAGGTGCCGCGCCCGGTCCCGCGCCCGCGCTCGGTGGCTCCAGCAGTTTCCTTTGCGGTGACAAGGCTGTGCCTGGGTCGCTTTATTCCCTCTTTTCTCCTTAAGACGATTTCCTTAGTAACCTGATCAAGTGGCTCAATTTCGCAAACCTGAGGATTTCGGCGGCCCGCGGGCATGACCTCAGCCAGGTAACGCTGCGATCGCCTTCCCTCCCCGTTGCAAACCGCTGTGCTCCTTGCAAAGTTCCTTTTGTGGAAAAATCGCCTAGCCTGCTAGAGCCCAGGGTATTTGCAAGAGCGTGCTCCTTCTCAGGTGCTTGCCTGGGGTCCCCTCCCCTGGTGCTTCCCTATGATCTATTACCAGATTATTACAATTTTTTTTTCCTTTTTTGGTCGCCTCCGTCCCTCTCTCACCTTTTTAATTTTTCTGCCCCCTGAGCTGCGCTCCGCGCTACTCGGCTTTTTCCCTGAGACTAGTGATGGGGGCGCCGACAGAAGTCGGGGCCCGGGGTGGCGAGCGTGGGCCAGGGAGTGGCGGCTAGGAGGGGCTGGCTGCATTGGCTACTTTGGGCATCAGAGCCTTGCCTGCTCTGGGGACACGGGAGGGCTGTCAGCGGCCGGGAGCCCCGCCGGGCTCCAGACCAGCGAGGGAGGGATGCAGGCTTGGGTGATGGGGCGCTTGGCTGGGTGCTGGCGAGCGTCCATGCATCATAGCTCTCCTTCGTACTCCCCCGCCCCTCTTCGGATTTCTCTTTCTCTTTCCCTATTCCCGTTTCTTTCTTCCTCTCCTCGCCATCCGCTCTAGCTGCATTCTCTTCCTTTCCTGTTTTTCCTCCCATTATTTCCTCTTTTTCTTTGCCTCTTTTAAAAAAGAGGAGGAATCCTTTGTAACCCTTCATTCCTGCCAACATGGGAATAACTGTGAAACCTGCAGCGTGGCCACCTCAAGCTGGTCGTTTTCAGACCCGTCCTCATCCATCAACATGTTTGCTTCCTGAATCTATTGATCTTCCTGGATTCTGCAGAAATGCATTCTGAGCTGGGTGCCTGTGTGTCAGAATCAGAGTTCTACAGCTTCAAGTATGACATGCATTGTAAGGGCTGCATATGTTTGAAATCCAAATAATCCATGGGTATAAATAAATGTATCTTAAAAAACATGTGGTCTTATTCTAGAGAAACTTCCCCCTTCAATTATTGTTGTACTCTTCCCCCCTCTTTTGCATTTAATTTTAGGAAATTGGGGGACAGTTTTTCTTCCCCCTTCAGTTTATGAGGCACATGCAACTCCTGTTATCTTAATTATCTTCTCTCTGAGTATCATTCAGCTTTGCACTAGGCAGTCATTGCAATGAGTAGGACATAATTAAGATTCAGATGCTTGCTCCCCAAAGTCCAAGGTGGCTGAAGAGGCAGAATCTGATACAAAGTGCTAAGAAAACCAACCGGGCCAGAAGGGCCCCACCACGGAAGAGAAAAGGCTCAGCAACTTGTGTGAAATAACTAGACTTTGAGATTTAAAGATCTGAAAATACAATAAAGCCAGGCTTTTTGTCTTTGGCCCGTAGCATGTGTACAACTATATTATGTAGCTAGAGTACTTGATATTTTAAAAAGGATCCACCTGAGTTTAGAACCCATCCTACCTTGTTTATATTGAAATGTTTCTTCACTATGGTTTTATTTTTTCTTTGAAACATATGTCTACATCATAAGAAAACAAAAGGAAAAAAGCAAAAGGATGAGTTGCATTTAACCAAAAACTGGATTTATGTGGATTATTTTTAAGATTTAATTTCTTAAATCTAGTGATGCTTTCAAGTTGTCTTGAGGTCAAACATTTCCCATGTGAAGATGATACTAATCAATGCTTTTCCTCCACTCCTTCAGTGATGTAAGTGATTTATATAGAAAAAGGTCTCCGTTTCAGAGAGCTCCCTTTGCCTCCTTTCCTTTGTCTGCACATTTGTCGTTAAATTCAACTATTAACATAGGGTAAAGAATCTTGCAGCAGAAAATAGATCAGGGAGAAGAGAGACCACGGATATAGTGGGAAATACACATGCCCAAACCAAGAGAAAGATAACTGCTATGCCACTCCACACTGTTGTCTTTGTTTTAGTCAATTGAGAAACTGAGTATTTTAAATGTATTTATTTTTCTTAATTCTACACCTAATACTGTTTCTACCAGAGGTCAAATTTATCTAGTTGAGATGAACATTTACAAAAGACGTAATAATTTCTTAGCCAGTGAAATCCCCAAAGCATGCTTTTCTTACATGTTCTTTCTGATGAACAGTGATAGTAATAGTAATAATAATAATAATAATAATAATCATGGCCCTAAATTGTTGCTTTTACCTGACTTTGAATTTTGGTGTTTCTTGGGTGAGCTTTTTATGACAAACACAAACAAGATACTCCTGACAGATTGAGTACAATTTGAATGCACAATTAATTGTAGGTGCAATAAAATGTTCATGTTTCTTGTTGGATTAAGAGATGTCATTGCCTTTTTGGTCACTTAATATTTTGCTGTGACTGCTCGTTATTATTTGTGTATATATTAGGAATCTAACAAAAAGACTGCTCTGAGTGTCCTGTGATTTGAGTTTAAAATGTACACTAGTGACTTCCTGAATCACCCTTGCTTACAGCACATTGGTCCTGAAACTGCCCCCCTTACTTGTATCTATATATGGATAAGTTAATGAAAGGCTGACAATGATGAGCTTGTCTGTTTCGCAAAAAGAAAAATCCCTCAAGTTTACTTACTTCAAGTTCCTGTTTTCATGCATGAGGATTAGGAAATGTTTATGATCTGATATTAAAATATCAGAATTGAATCGGTTAACACTGACAATTGCCAAGAATATATTTTGTGAATTCTAAAATTACTGTATGATGTCTCTGAAGTTGTCTGGAGAGCTCCAAATGACTCATTCTTGTAACCCATGGCAACAGGAAATGGTTGTCCTAGGTGTAAGTTGGAATATGAACACAGACCTACACTTTGTGATCATGCAGGGGTTTCATCTGAAAAGAATCTGTGTGCTGGTTCCTTTGTATAAATGTTAACCTTTTGATTCTTAGAAGGATTCTTTTGCAGTATTCCTTAGTTCCTCATTTATCTGAGAGGTGTTAAAAATTCTCATAAACTTATAATCCCTTTTATGAAATAGTAAGGAACTTACACAGGGGCGCACATGAGCATCTGGTTTTGTGTGAAGCTGGGATAATAGGGTGAGAAAATCACCAAATCCAGCCTGAGGGGTTGTGGCAAAGTCAGAAATGGTGAGAGTCAGGGAGTTACAGGCAGGAGGTAGGAGCAACGAGGAGGCCAATCTTGTGCTCCCACTTTTCACTCCTTTGCAGACTTATTCTTGTACAGGGCTTCTTAATCTCAGTTGTCACCTTGCTTTATTGCTTTCCGAAAGGAAAGTAAGAATACTCTTTCCCCCTGTTTTTGAATTCTCAGGCATGTGTGTACATGATATAATCCTATCCACAAGGGTCTACATATGTAACAGTGGTAGATGCTAAAAGATATAAATATGCTCTGTCTCTCTCTCAGAGGCAACAGAAAAGACTTGTGAATAGAGGATGGAGATTTTCCCTTGGACCACTGTTGAAGGGCAGTTACTCACAGTGCTCCGTGGAGAGCTCAGTAACTAATCACATGACGCCATATGCCTAAGGAATGAGCCCAGCAAGTAGGGAATAAAATTGTTCTACTACTCTTAACCATTTAAGACCGCCTCCTTCCCCTCCCCCACTATATAAGGAAAAGTAATTTTCTGTAAAGTTAAGTGGACCTCAGGGCAGGAAAAACATCCCTAGAGCTATCTTTCTGCTCATACTTTATTTTCTCTCCCAAGTCTGACTGTCAACAGTAATATCTGTTATGAGCCTCTGGCGCTCAGGTTTCCATTGGTCATCATATTTCTCTGTCCTAGATGAAGTCTCAGGACAAGCATTGTAGTAGCACAGATTCTGAATTTAATGCATCATTCACATTGGTTATGTAACTCAAAGGTCTTGTAAAAGAAAGTTCCAGGCCTTTAAAATTATATGTATTTACTATTCTTTTATTTTTGAATGATTTAAAAATGTTCAGAGGAAGTAAGCCTGACCCCAGTAAGAATGTAAAAGCTGATGGTGGTTCATGACCCTAGTTTATACGATGTTTGTACCATTATTCTTTTTGCTGCTAAAGGTAACATTTTCATAAGAGTTGTGTTCATTTTAGCTACTTGAAAGGGTGGGGACCTAGAGATGTCAAAGTCTGAAAGCATTGCTGATGACATAAAGTTTAAGAGTTTTCCTGAGAATAGAAAAGGAAGTTATTGTTTTGATAAGAAATGATTTATACCAGTTTAGGTACAGCCAGGAAGGGTTGAAACAAACTTAAATATATTTTTTCTTATTTTATATGTATTGATATGCAGTCCATTTTTATGTAGAACTGTGAATCCTATATTGACTTTCTCTTTTCTCTATTTGGAGAGATTATTTAAGACCCTATCCTTACTTGATACCCTTTAGTAGGTTTTTTAGGCATAACATAGAGAAAGAAGTAGTACTTTTTATATGCTAATCTTGTAAAAATAAATATGACCACAAAGTCTTACCCCTTGGGAATGTTTTTTCCCAACTGAAAGTGTTTTTGTTATGTTCTTATGCTACCTTATGAAGTGGGTTTGCCTGATTGTATTGATCCATTTTCAGGCTATTATCAGCAATTATGAATGTGGATTCTGGAGCAGACTTCTTGAGTTTAAATTCAACCCTGATCACATAATAAGCTGTGTGATCCTGGGTAAATTTCTTAATCTGAGTCTCTATGTCCCCATTATGAAAGAGTTTTTAAAAATGAACTTTGTGATGATTAAATGAGAGAACATATTATGTAGGAGAGCTCCCACAGCAAATATTTATTGCATTTTAACTGTTATTGGTATTGTTGAAGTATGTGGGGAAGCCACAGTTGCTTTTGATTAGATTTATTTTTCCTTCCTAGTTCACTCCTCTCTTCTCTTTTTCTCCCCACCTTCACTTCCCTATCGTCTGATGGTAAAAATAACCAATTACCTAGAAGATAAGACTCTGCCAATAATCTTTTTTAGAGGAGGAAAGTTCCATTCATTTCTAGAAAAGTTTAACTTTTCTTTTTAAAAAATAATGCAGTATCAAGATTATCAATGGGTTTTCATTCAAAAGTTCAAGCTCTGAGAATTAGCTATAGTAGTAATTTATTAGTTTAAAAAATGACAGAAACATGACATTAAATTTAGAGCTTTACTAACAGTGCTGTATACTCATACACCGTAACTACCTACTGAAATCCTCCTGTAATCCTAAAAGTATAATCCTTTTCTAGAGAAGGGTGTTCAATAATTTTTTTTTGTGAAGGCACTGGAAGTTTCATCATAAGAAAATGCTATTTGCTTCAAGGTGTGATGTTTTTATTCTTACTTGTGTTTTTGTTGCTTCTTTGAGAGTTCTGTAGTCAGTGCTTCACTGCATAACTAATATTATTTACATACTGATCATGTGTCGTCATCTGAAAAAAATAAGTTACTGTATTGGATTAGTATGCTAAAATTTAATTCTTTTTTTTATTTTGACAAGTTTTGAATCAACACAAAAGTAGAGAGGGTGGTGTAATGGATTCCAGTGGATCTGTCATTCAGTTTCAACAAATTAGGTAACTTCTTAAGATTCCTCCCAATTTGGTGATTCTCTTTTCTCTAGTAATGGAAATTGTTACTTACTCTGATTTTGAGTATTTAGAACATCTTATTTTAAAATAATATTGATCTTAGTATCAATAAAATTGATGCCAAAATGATATAGTTATTATGGCACTAAGCATTTATGGTGATTCAGTAAAAATATTACATGAAAAATATGTTGGAACTGAGCAAATGTAATAAATCAGGGTTAAAAAATGTGGGATTAGTTTGATTCAATAAATATTAGTGCCTCCCTTAAAGAGTTTAGGATGTCTGATTACTACCACATTATGATATGTAGAATGATTTCCAAGAAGTTGAACTTTAACAGTTTTAAAACTTGTGAGAATTAATATTTATTTCATTTAGAAACATTTCAAGATTGTGATGGTCACCCTCTAAGATGGTCCCCAGTGACCCTTGCCTGTTACCATTCATGTATTTGGGAGATCTCCTCCCATATTACTGTATATATTTTGTGTGATCCAGGAATATTGTAGAAGTGATGATGTAAGACTTTTGAGACTGTCATAAAAGAAGTTGCCACTTCTACCTTCCTTGAATCACTTCCTGTTCAGTAAGCCAGCTGCCATGTTATGCAAATACTCAATCCACAGAGACTGATGTAGCAAGAAAGTGAGGCCTTCTGCTAAAAACCAGCACCATTTTACCAATCATATGAAGGATCCACCTTGAAAGGAGAACTTTGCAGCCCTAGCAAAGTCTTCAGATAGATGTGGTCCTGGGTAACTCTTTATATTCTCTTGAGAGCCCCCAAGCTATACCAGCCAAACTGCTCTTGATATCCTAACCCACAAAACTGTGTGAAGTAGTAGATGCTTATTGTTTGAAAATGCTAAACATTTGATTAATTTGTTACATAGCAGCAATTGATGGCTAATAAATTCCTGTAGTTTTATGATTATAAATACTATTAGTGTTTTATTTATAGGTAGAAATGACAGTTCATAGAGGTCTAGTTGACAGAATGTTATGTAAATATATATTTACAATAGTGAATAAGCAACATCCCTAGCTTTTTATACATTTACCTCCTGAGAATGACTTATTTGCTGCTAAAGTCTGACTCAGCTCTAGTCTTTCTTTTGGGATTCATCTATTACAAATTCAATAGTTTCGGGAATTTTGAAAGAAAGACAGACCTAGAGTGTTGAGGACTAGGGCATATTCCAGCTGATACTTGGAGACAGACTTTGAAACATTATAGCATACCTTCAGATTACTCCAAAATCACTCTTTTCCTAAATATACATGAAGACTTTTATGACTTGAACTCATTTTTTTTTTTTCAGTACTGGGGTTTGAACTCACAACCTTGTGACTGCCTAGCAAGTGCTTAAGCCACTGAGCCAAACTTCCAGCCCTGGCTTGGGCTCTTAATATCATAGAAGTTTTTAGCTACTGAGCTATATGAGATAAACTGCTCCAAATATCATATGACCTAAACAAGACGCAGACAACATGTTACCTATTATAGCCATCCTTCAGGAATTAACCAGGCATGGTGGTGCACCTCTATAATTCCAACACTTGGGAGGCTGAGGCAGGAGGAGCACTGTGAGTTCAAGGCCAGCCTGTACTACATAGTGAGAATGTATCTCAAAAATCCAAAACACTCATGCAGACACAGACACACACACACACACACACAGAGAAACAAACAAACCAAAAGACTTTATATTTTTCCTTTTGTGTATAGTGCTAAATTACTCTGCTTAAGCATGGTTCTAGATTATATGTAAATATGTCAACCTGTTTTTTTCTCACATTATAAGGCTAATGAAATATAAAAATTGGATATTTTAGCTAGAATAGATTCTGCATAAATACAAAGTTCTGGTGCATTCTCACAGATTTAAATGGTATGGTTAGAGAACCAAATCAAACCAAAGTAAAATAAAAGCACAACAGAAAAGCTGAAAAGAAAAACCCACTAAAACCCTTAATGAAGATTTAAAAACTAACCCGATCTTTAATATATCTGAATGCTTAGAACTTTGGAGAACTGAAGAATTTTTTGAACTTTGAGATTAGTGTTAACATTTCCATAAGTGAGTCATCAAATTGGTTTTGGTTTCAAGCATATGTTCTTTTCTTGTTCATTTGATATTTTATATGTGAGATAGAGTAACTAATAGGATTCTTGCCCCGAGAGTTTTTTTCAGACCCGAGGTTACCTTGTTATAAAACAATGATGGTGTTCACTGACCTATACCAATATCATGCTCTCTGGGAATTGAAATTGATTTTTTTCTTTATTTTCTCTCTCTCTCTCTCTCTCTCTCTCTCTCTCTCTCTTTTTGTCTGTCTTTGACATACAGATTTGCTCTTGGAACAAGCATCACCTGGGCGGACTCAGGAAAACCAATAAGCAGTCCTTTAGAAATTAGTTTTCAAGAGATCACAAATTAGTTACATCACATGCCTCAGGAAAAAGTTAATGAAGTCACTAGTTCTTCTTGATATTTTTATTTTTGAGCACAGTGTGTAGTGAGAATTACCTTTAGAATTGATGCACACAGGTCAGGTTTTTCCTCCATGAAATATGTCGAAATTAAACCACTTCTACTTGCTGATAAAATAGACCTATGGCAGAAGTGTATAGAATCTGGGTGTGCTTTTCCTAGCTGCTTTTTCACGTACTTGCTTTCTCTTATTTGTTCTTTGGTAATATATCCCATCCTCTTGTGCTTGTTTTATGTAATTTTACTGTCCTGTATTATTGCATTAATTTATTCCATGAAGTAAGCATGTTTAAATAAGGATAATGTTTGTAGATATTAGTTGTCTTTTATACTGTGTTGAGGATGACAAATACAGAAATGATAAAAAGAAAGTGTTTGCCCTTGAGGAAGTTGGAACATATTAATTTTTAATTAAAATTTTTTTTCTTTTCATATTGTTTAGTTGCTTTATTTATAGTTAGACTGTACAATTTATAATGACTAGGCTGTGTTCAGCATAAGACTGGGTTGGGTAATGTTACCATAATTGAGAGTTATCCTGAATTCTACATTGTTAATGAATGCTAATGTTCTTTCGAAGGTCTCCTGTATATGGCCTCAGTAACCACAAAGGCTTTTCTGCCTAGAGCAGATAACTCTCAATGTCATAGAAAGTTACATTAGAAATTATGTCATTACCTATAATGCTTGCCTGTTTTGAGAGCTAGTATTTACTCAGGGAAATCCCCATAAAGCCTAAGTCTGTATCATATTTTGGAAATTTATTTTTCTTTTCTGAGTGGAAAAGCATCTCATAAACATTTAAGTAAGCTTGCTGATATTAGTATTTACTTATTGTGTATAGTAAGGAAATACAAGAAAATTCACAATAAATGGATATAGTAGACAGACTATTACCCCCTTCCAATTTCAGTGTAATCTTCAGAACTTGTGACTATCATCTTTCATGGCAAATTGGACTTTGTAGATAGGATTAAAGATTAAAACCCTAGAGATGGGGGCATTATCCTGGATTACAAGGTTGGGACCAGTTTGATCACAGTCTTTCAAAGCAAAGGTTCTTCCCCAATTATGGTCAGAGGAAGAGATGAGATAATGGAGATAGAGAGATGCTACCTTGCTATCTTTGGCAATGAAAGTGACCCTAAGTGAGGAACTGCAGCTGGACTCAAGAAACCACACAAAAACGTAGGAGCAAGTTCTCATCCGGACCCTCCAGAAAGAGAAGCAGTACTGCTCACATTTGGATTTTAGCCAAATCAGACTTCTATAAGATAATACTATTGTATTTTGAATGACTAATTTTGTGAGAATCTATTACAGTAGTGACAGTGAATACAGTAGAATAAAGATTGTAGCTTTATTTAATTTCAGGTCAGTTTATGAAAACCTTTAGACTTTCAGAGTTTTGGATTATGAATTGCATTTGGGAATTGTAGATTTGTAGAAAAAAATCAGTAATCTTAATATTTTAGCTGGCTGATAATATTATATTTGAACTTTGAATTGTGGGAGGAAAAGTTCTCTGGGACAAAGTCTTTTAGTTGTTACCACCTTAAAATTTTGAGCCTTTTAAATGATTCCTTTGTCCTTTTCTTTACCATTATGGATCTTCTACTGGTCTGTGATGGATTAGGCTATGTGGCTTGGTTTGCTATAATCAAATTAAGGTATCATATATGAAGTCACTTGAAGTCTACAAAAGTGCACTGTCCTTGTTGATTGTATTCATTGCCCAGAACTTCTTCCTGTTCCCCCTTCCTTCTTCTGGGATGGTTGAAATGGGAGAAGGGAATACTGCAAGGTGATTTTCTGAGTGTGGTGGCATTAATGCATCTTCTGGCTGTCAGGAAACTTCTGTGCTCCAAATTTCTAAAGTGTGTGTGGCTCCAAGGGGAGTGGCAATTAGAATGAACATCTTATTACAGAGAGGCTGGCTACCCTTGGGCTCAGTTATGTACCTCCTTGCTCACCATGTAATTACATTAAGATTTTAAGTGAGGAAGAAGTATTACTCATGTTCTGCTCCTTTTTTTGTGACTGAATCCAGGGCAGAGTCTACACATGAAAATTTGTTGAGAAAATATGTGAGGTACAGAGCATCCTTTAACATACAAAGCAGCAGTCACCCTGAAAATGCAGTGTTTTCTGCCTTGTGAATGCTGCATCATTTCATAGTGCATCCCATTATTGAGAAGTGGTTGTAGTGTCTGATCTGTGTTTCCAAGGTGTGGGTTTTTTTTTTTTTTTTTTGCGGCACCGGGGATTGAACTTGCTGCAAGGTGTGTTTTAAGTGAAATAGTTTAGAATGATAATACCTCTGATTCAAATTAAAATGCTAACTCTACCTTGCACCATCCTTGATCTGTGACTATTCAGGAATGTCAATTTTTGTATTGATTCTTTTGATAGTCAAGTGCTGGGAGAATGAGTATTACTTTACTTGGCCACTGTATATATGGACGTATTTGTATTACTGTTTTTCATTCATTTCTAGAAAATTGGTAGGTTTTTAGCTATATTAATCAAATATGTGAATCATTTTTTCCCTTTCAATGAAAGTATCTATCTTTTCTTTTCCTTGGTGCCTATGGTTCTATTTTTGTTCCACACACCATGTTTTTTCTTTAACATGTCCAGTTAATTATACATTTGAGATCTTCCTTTAGCTTCTGACAAAAGTGACTGATTCAAATGCAACCTGACAACTTGCTCTAGACAAGCAACTGTTACAAGACCTCATATTTATGTAATCAATAACAAGATGGGTGTTTATGTACCCTTGGAAGAAGTTTTATTTAGATCATGGGCCCAACTGAAGCATGTAGAATAGTGGGAACTCCGGAGAGGAATTTTCCCCATATGAAATGTATCCTGGAATTGCTACTATTTGCAATCATTAATTTGTTTAAACACATTAGTTCTACTAAATTTTATTTGAAGTACTTATTTAAAATGGTTTCAAAGATGTAAACCTTTTTCCTAAGATGTTGGTGTCTAGCAGATGAGGTAACACTTGTATGAAGGTGGCAAGTTCTGTAGACAAGCATGAGTATGTGTGAAGCGAATCAAATAAAGAAAGGAAGTATTCTAGATGGGAAAAATGCATCATGCTTAATGGGGAAGTGGCATTTCAACATGCAGAGGTAGAAGGAAGTATGTTCTTTTTGGGAAGGGGGTTGATATAATAGTCAAGCAAAATTCAGTCTGTTCTGTGGCATGGTGGCCTTCAGGATTTAGCCCTTCCTATTTTTGGACCTGGCCATCTTCTTTGTACATTCCAGCTATATTGAGTTATTGATCACATCCTATAATTATCAAGCTCTTTCTATTTTGGGCCTTTGTTATGGACCTGTAGTTTCTGGATAATGAAATTTTCATGTTGTGTTTTTGTTTTTTAAAAACAGTTTAGGACAAAAGAAATGACTTTGTTAAT
This sequence comes from Dasyprocta punctata, assembly GCA_004363535.1. NCBI lineage: Eukaryota > Metazoa > Chordata > Mammalia > Rodentia > Dasyproctidae > Dasyprocta > Dasyprocta punctata. The sequence continues at coordinate 38,232 of RJWM01018517.1, forward strand.
TACATCTTCATAGCATTCCAGTCTCACCAACCACAAAGTCCTAGAGTTCCAGGCTTCTTATTTAGGGGATGTCCATTGTTTGACTGTACTCAGGCCACTTACACATTCATTCTTTCACTTATTCTTGAAGCATATTGACTCTTTTCAGTACTGAAAAATATACAGGAAAGAAAGAAGATTTACTCTTCAGAAGCTCATTGTTGGTGAGGAACTTAAAAAAACTTATTTATTATAAAACTTTTATTACTAAATGCATGAGGAAGGTACATGGGAAAAGAGAGGTGGGTGTAAATCTGCCTGGTGGAAAGGCTTTGGAGAAGAATTCCCAGAAAGATGCTTGAACTGAGTCATGAAAGATGAGTGGGAACGTACCAGATGGCCACAATGGAGGCGGATGTTTCAGGATGCGAGTCTGCAAGGGTACAAAAACAGAAGGGAACATGAAAAGTTTGAGGACTGTTAGTACCCGGGAAAAAAATGTGTGTATGATCCAGGTGCAGCCTGATAGAGCTGGAAAGATAGACACCCTATTAGATTTATAAATTCTAGTTCAAGGACTTTTATTCTGGTGGTAGCAGTGATCATTGAAGAGGATTAAGCAGGAATGGCATGCATAATTCCTTTGAAAGCAAGATCAGACTGTAATATTGCAGTATAAGATTGTTTCTGGGAGAAGCAGTACCACCTGTCAGCTAACAGCTGAATCTTCTTAATCCCACATGTTTTATAAGCAGTTTGAATGTGGTCAAAGTAGCTTATCCATATCTCAGTTTCTCCATCTGCAAAGTGGGAGTGATAGTAGCAGCTGTCTCAGAATTGGTGTGAGAATTAGACTGGCTATTTTTGCTAAAGAACCTACCCAGTAGGACAAGTGAAAAGTAATTGTGTCTATCTACTGTACATTTTAATTTTATCAAGAACAGCAACTATGTGTGCAACAAGAAAGCATAGGAATTGAAAGGATACTTAAAAAGTCATTTGCAGTGTATGTTATCTTTACCTCATAATGCAGACCAAAACTATAAGTTGAATTGGAAACATCTGCTGAAATCTGAGGTTGTCTCATTTAACTGGGTCAACATTAGCAAAGATAGAGTTATCACAAGGTAGTCTGCAAAAACAAGGAATGCTTTGTAGTGACTAAGTTAGTCCAGAGCAATGTGAATTGAGGTCTGGGGCATCCCATGAGTAAGAGTTTGTCATGAGTTCTGCAGGCCATTTAAGGTTGAATAATTATTGTTAAGATGTGAATAACCATAAAACTGTATGTTGGAATATTCACTTGAAAAGCCCTCACATAGAATACTTAGATAGTAACCACTTAAGTTTGTACCTAATACAGAAAAAATTCAGAAAATTAGACATAGATTGAGTGCTTCAACTTGTAAAAATATATTAGTGAACCAGTGTACTTCACAAAACTGCCATGCATGTTCTAAAAATATGACAACCCCGGTATACCACGATATATATATGTATAATCCTCACAGTGTATTTGTTATGAAAAAAAATCAACAATAACTTATAAGATGGAAAGATAGACTGACACTTCATAGCATATCTAAGATTTTGTTAGTGTTAGTGGCTTCTGCACAAGTTCAAAGTTTTGAGTCATTTCCCATGACTTTAGCAAACTTTTAAGGTAAAACCACGATATTTTTTTTTTTTTTGGTATGAGAGTGGTTTTCTTTCACTAATTTTCCAATTCATACTTAAACATTCTGTTTTCTCTGATAAATCCAAGCAGCAGGACTTATAAATGTTTCTGACTTTTTATATAGTGTTTCTGATGTAATACGGAAAACTTAGAATTTGACCTTATTTACTGAATAGTTTCTTGAAGATGGAATGAGGAATAATTGTTCTCTCCTAGTCATGTGAATCACTGGTATCAAAAGAAGGCACAGTCCAGGGACGTTTTTAATGATGAGTTGGTGCTGCTAATGAAAAAGAAATGGATGGCAAATTATATATCTAAGCCCTTGAAAATTAACCTCTAACCTATGTTGTTAGTTTCATTTTTGATTAGAATTACAGTTTAATTTTTTGATAAGGCAGTTTATTGCCCCCTAAAAGATATTTAAATTAGAAAAATGTTTCTTTGGTATTGCTTACCCAAAAGGAGCAATTTATCTGTGGACATGTTGCAGTTACTTTTTATATTTGCAATCTGAACCTTAGAGCTCTTGTTAGGAACCTGTGTGGATTTCTTTGAAGACTAGCACATACTGAATTGGCCCTGTGGATTAAATGAATCCACAAATTACAAGGATGACCTTGTAGACAGGAAAAGATCTCATTATATGTCTTCTTTGCTTTCAGAGTAATTGAATTTGTGTTGTGTGGCTGATGTTCAGACCTTTATTTTTTAAAAATTTTTTCTTGGTTTATAGTGAAAGAACAGATTGAAATTCAGCATCCAGTCAGCAGACAACACTCTGGCTGAGTACTAATTATAAGGAGAGTAATGCTACATTTTATTTCCCTTTGTGTCATGCCCAGAAAATAAATAATCTGTCTTACACTTCAGCATCCTAGCATGTTGGCATCATTATTTGGGAAGGATAAGAATACCTTGTGAGCAAATGATTTTGTAGTCAGAATCCCAGTTATG